>CM035304.1:1741714-1818973 GCA_002900995.3 Ganoderma boninense
TGATACTCCTCGTCGCTATCATCCTGGTCGACCTGACCAAGCCCAAGCGCCTCGAGCGCTCTTTTCGATGTTCTCGCTGACGATGCGACGTGGGGTCCATCGTCGTCGGACCGGCCGGAGAGAGCGGTGCGAGTTGTTAACGCTGGATCCGCTGGAGGTCGAGGTCTCGCTATCTCCCGCTGAACAGCCGCCTCTGGTGAGGCAGGAGGCAAGCTTGGGGAAAGTGGATGGTCGTTCCAGAGATCCCTAGACAAACGATTAGGAACACTCTGGGACGACATAGAAAATAAAACTCACAGGCCGGCCGAGACCTGACGGGCGGGACGATGGTGACAGGCACAAGCCCGTTGTTGGTCCAAGCATTAACTGGCTTCCCGCTATCTTGTTTCTTCTTCCACTCTTGCCACTCAGGCGTGCCAACAACGGGCGCATGCTGAGGGGGGTGGAAGGGGCGGAAGTTCTGCAGAGGCAGTGGGCGACAGAGCTCGTTCTGTATGACGTCGCTATACTTCGGAATGTCGCACCAGGACGTGGCTGGGTAAGGGGAGGTGAACCTATATTCACAAGAGTTCAGCCCGGGTCAATCTGACCGGCCGAACTAACACACAGTTTTGACCGCTTCCTCAGCCAATTGTCCAGCACATCAACGCGTTTCCAGCCTGCATGGAGTGTTAGTTACAGTGGCGAATTGAAGGGTTTTAAGAATACTCACCATTCTTCTGACGATGCGGTCTGAGCTGTACGTGCAATAATACACCTTTCGAGGACGGCATTGTCGTGTCCTTGGTATCCTTCAGAAATTCGGACCACTTGTGTAGTCCAAGGAGGACCTTGAAGTCGGAGAGCGACTCGTCGACCTCTACGATGATCGCACCCGGGGACTAAACGGATCACGATGGGTGAACACATACTGTACTCATGCAACTGCCAGGACATACCGTCGTTTGAAATAGAACGCCCGAATGTACGCCGACCCTATGCATCCGCAATCCACTGGGCGAAGAGCTCGCGAGGCTTGTCGAGGTACATGTTGGGCCGGAAGGGGTATGGGTTGACAACGGTGAGGTACTTTGCGCCATCGTCGATCTCGGGGGTGACGGGACGTTTGGGCATGTTCTCGACGCGTTTTCACGCGTTGACGATGCGCTGCACGTCCGAGAGACCGCCCAGAATGCGGGGAGGAACGACGAGGGGACAACGAGGACGACGATGAGGAAGCGGACGATAAAGTGCGTTTGATTGACTGATAATGATAGAAGCCAGATAGAACTCGATAGAAGGCCAGTTAATGATGGCTTAATCGGCTAGACTAGTAGTTCCCAGCAAGGCTATTTGTGGGATAATAGATGCAGAATAAGGAAGAGCCTTCTGACCTCTGAAGTTAAGCCATTTCCACCTCTTGTTACCCTCATTTGCTCCTCAGCTGTACGCATACAGTCTCGAATATCACCGCTGTAAACTCGCCCAAGCAATTCGAACTTTGGTTTGCATCAAGGTGCACGCCACATATCCACCGCAGTGTCACTACGGTCAAATACGCTCTAAGATGGCAGGCCAGGTTCCCATCCCGATGGACACATATCGTTCCCAATACCGACGAGCTGCGCACTCTTGGATGCGTAAGGATACGAACGAAAGAGGTATGTTGTTGTCTGCAGTGCTCAATCTCGGACTGTCACCCAACCTGTAAATGCTCTCGCTGATCGCCTGCAGGAAGCTGCCAAAGGAGTGCATTGGTAATGCGCCAGCTTCTTGCAGCTTGCAGCAGCATCCGATACTGCAGGATACGTCCGTGCGAAGAACGATAAACAAGCAGCTGTATGCACCGGTGCCGGCTGAAGTTGTGATAGGAATAATGGCCCGCAGTGGCCTGGTGGACAAGATCTTTATTGTGACCGCCGGTCGAGGTTATCTTTGTCCTTAGGCCTTCATGATGCCCGGCCATGACGAATCAAGGCTTCTGCTCTTCTTTTCCTTGTCTGTGCTTTAATTTCGATCCTCCTTTGCTGCAGGCTTTGCGCTTGTCTTCGCCCCTGCCACGCGGGAACGGCGCGGTCACCACAGCACAAGGCCGCAGGCTGCATTGTGTCCCGCATATATGAGCCAGTTTCAGTGCATCACCGGGTGCCTGCCTCGATCTCACTCAACTCTCGTTGAGCTCCTTCTGCAATGCCCCAACGCCCGCCGACCCCGCCGCCCCCGGACGACACTTTCTTCTTCACGGTTGTGAACCCTTACCCCGAACAGCCCTATCAAAGCAGCCAGGGCAGGAAGGTCTTCGCTCGGTGGATTGCTGCCATCGTCGGGCAGCAGAGATTGTATGCATTTTACTACAGGCCAAAGGTGCGTACCGTATATCCCTCGTCTTTGTTCTCGTCGCTGAACGACCTACCGCAACGCGTAAGTCCCCGAGCATGGTCATAATTGAAGTCTCGAAAGACGACTTCACCGATCTCAATTTCCGTCGGCTCCTCGGTGCCCATCGCTGGGACGCCATGCTCAAGACCACGGACAATGTTAAGGACGAGGTGTCCAGCATATTCCCGTGTACGCTGAGCACGCCACGGTCTCTTCAGAAGGAGTGCTGGCAGAAGGTCGACGTTGAGGCGTCGTGGTTCCACAAGTGGTCTCCTGAGGAAGATGGGTGCGTGCAGAGTTATCCTCTTCGCGTCCAGTCCTTGAGTGGGAGAGCGCTAACGTGGATTGAATCCTACCGCAGCGACATCGTCTATCCTTACCCCTTGCCGGTCTTCTGCCTCCCGCCGGCGGAGGATGTCATGAGGAACCCCCTTTGTCGCCCGCTCCGGGAGGGTCTATTTGACGGCAGTATGAAGACTATCTACGCCGCGCAGCCATCTGCCAGAGTCCCTCTTCCTTACCGCAGCACCAGCTTCCCTGTGTTCGACCCATCCGATGACGACGACTTCGATTCGGACGACGACTCCTCTCGGGACGGACTACTCCCCACGCCATTCGGTATCACCCCGCCCGGACTCGCCCCACTCCCATCCACAGTCTCCTCGACCCCCTTCGTCCCCGCCATCCACGGCGCGGACGCCCCGAAGAGCGACAGCGTCAAAGCCATCCCGGGTCCCGGGTCCGACGCAGACACCGACGGCGAGACACCGTGGGCGGGGTACGGCGAGATCGACGCGCCGCCGCCCCCAGGCCAGTGCAAGGTCCACGGGTACATGTGCTCGAGCGGGATCTGTCGCCAACAAGGCCTGCGCAAGCGCGACGCGCTCAACGAGGAGCGCATCCAGAAACGCCTCCAGGAGCGCAATGAATGGAACATGAAGCGCGAGGCGAGGCAGGGGCAGCGCAACTGGGGGGCGAGGAGGAGAGGCTCGGGCTCGGGCGGGAGTGGCGGCGAGGCGCGGCGCGATGCCCCTTCGTGGACGACGAGGGGCAAGGACGGGCGACGCGCGCATGGCGCGTTCTCTTCGAGCGCGGGAGCTGATTCGATTGCGAAGCCGATGGCTCCGCCGCGCCCGCCCCACCTACGCAAGAAGACGGAGGCGGCGTCGTCTTCGCCTGTCGCACGGGCGGCTGCGGCCTCGCCGCCTGCTCCATCTTCGCCCTCAGACTCGGACGGGCGTTCCAACAACAACGGACAGTCTGTTGCTGACGTCACCTCAAGGACGACCAACGTTTGGGGCCGTGGGTCCTCTGCGAAAGGCGCCTTCCGCCAAGATGAGGAAGCATCGCGTTCGTCTTCGGTAACAGACTCGACAGCTGAGGGGCAGAGCGCCTCGAAGCCGCGGTGGGCGGACATGTTGGATGACGATGATGATAATGATGATGACGACGACGATGATGGGCGGGATGAATTTGACTATCTGCCGCGTGGGGCAATCGTCAGCGAGCTCCCGGGGGCGATGTACAGGGAGGACGGCGCAGACACCGAGTCGGTGTTCAGCGGCTGGGACGAGAATCCGGAGCCGTTTTGAGCGTCGCAGGGGAGCCCTCTTCAATATTGACGTGAACGTTTTGCACAAATCTAACCCAATGCTGGGTGTCAGTATCGAGTATACGCGACCTTCTGTACCAAATGCATTTAAACCTGTCCTGTTAGTCACCTTGAACGTGGATGATGCCGAAGTTGTTTGTTTGTGATGTTGACACCAAAATAACAATCCATTGAGCAAATCGCGGACTGCTATCCTGTGTCAACCCCGTGCTGCTTGAGCCATCGACGAGTCACGTTTGGTAGCGGGCACGCGGTTGACTCGCCCCTGCCGTCTGTTCGCTTGTACATCTCCCAGCAGCATTTGTACAGCTTGAGAACGTAGTCGTCGCACTTTTCCGGCCGATATGTGTTCTTGCCTAAGCACGCCTGTAGTGAACAAGCTATAAAAGCGAGAGGTGGGTTTCCGTTAGTGTCGTTAGGATCATCCTGTGAAGTTCGGAATTGGCACCTTCCGCCTGGCACGGAGGATCCTTGTTCTTCTGTCGTATGATGAGAACATGAGCTACCTGTCGCACCAATGGAGAAAACCTTACAGAGGACATGTTATACACCGGTGAGAGCGTGACTGGGTTAATTAGTCGAACTTATCGAAGAGGCTGGTGATGTCAAGTTGGACTCCGTTGAACTCCTCTCGTCGGAGCCATTGCGTCATCATGGGCGCTTGACTTTCCTAAAGGGATTTTGCTTTTGTTGGGACCACGGTGCCATCGTCTTGCGTTCTCCCACTTACTAAACTTGTCCTCAGTTAGCGGCGCTCAGATGCCCACCAGTACTGTCAAGCGGCCACGTAAGTAGGTCCAGGAATATGTTGCTACTCAAAAACATCGATCTCACATCCTCAGGCTTTTGGCGAAAGGAATTTGCTTTCTGTCTTCCGTACCACTAGCGATGGCATGGAGTCACTGGTCAATTATGCAGTTGAACTACGACAAATCCATAACCACGTCTGTGTCCGGAAAGAGTGAAAACGCCGCGATCTGCTGCTCCACAGACCGCCAGAACTCTCTTGTCGCCAACCCCTCATACCTTCCGTCCTCTTCAGCAGCATCGTCCATCTCCATCGGTGCCGGAGCAGCATCCGCTGCAGCGGGGGCTGCCTGAGGTTCAGGCTCAGGCACAGGCTGCGGTGCTTCTTCTGCCGCATCGCCATCTTCTTGCTCGTCCATCGCCTCATCCTCATCCTCATCCTCGCCCTCGCCCTCCGCTCCCCCCTGCCCATCTGCCTCCCCTTCATGGTCCAGCTCAGGCTCAGGATCAGGCACGGGCGGGCTCGGCTTCATCCACGCGTCGACCCTCTCCAGCTCCGGAAAGACCCTCACCAGGTTCCTCGCCAGCCGCCCCACGCACGCCTCGTCCTCGTCCATGTACGAGTCCAGCAAACTCACCGTCCTCATCTTCACGTTCACGTTCGTCGGCACCGCGCCGTCAAGGTCGTCCGAGAACGCGTCGATCGCGACACGGAGCGACTCCAGCCTTGGGGCGGCCCCGACGACCTGCGCGAGCCCCGCGAACGTCAGCGGGGCGTCCCGGCCCGCGGCCCAGCCGTGCCCCACCCCGATAGACAGCTGCTCGAGCGCAGGCCACGACGGGAGGAGCGCGGCGAGCCCTGCGCCGTCGAGCGCGTACCGCGCGGAGAGATCGAGCGCGAGCGAGCGGAGGCCCGCGAACGCCGTCAGCGGGAACAGCGCGTCCGCGGTGATCGTGCACGCCTCTCTGTCGGGGGTCGCGTCTGTCGCCTCGCCCTTGTCGGAGAGCGAGAACGCGGTGAGGGTCGACGGGGAGCAGTATGCGGCGAGCGTGGCGAGGAGGTCGGGGATGAGGGCGGGTGAGGGGCGCTGTGTCGCGTTCACGGCGAGCCGCTGCAGCCTGCACGCGGCTCCAGCGCCCCAGGTGAGGAAGAACGGCGCGGCGTGGTCGAGCGAGAGCACATCGAGCGTCAGATCCACAAGGGCGGGGAACGGGCCCCCGGGGGCTACGACGCTGGTGAGCCACGCGCAGTCGGCGCTGGGGAGGTACACGCGGGTCTTGCGGAGCGTCGGGATGCCGGCGAGGTGCTCGAGATCACCGTCCTCCCAGGCTTGGAGGTCGATGGAGAACGTAAGGAGGTGTGTCGCGGCGCGAAGGAACCCGGTGATCGCCTTGCCGTACCATTTGTCGAACTCGCGCGGCGTCACGGCTTCGAAGTCTCGGAAGCTCGGGCATTGCTCCTGGATGGCCTTGAGCGTGTTATTTGAGGAAGATGTCGTCGTCGAACGACGGTGGACGAACGTTGGGATCCGGGGGCGGAGATCCAGGTGCGGGCGGTGGCGGCGGCGGCGGAGGGGGTGGCGGCGGAGCGCCAGGCGGAGGAGGAGGTGGGGGAGGAGGAGGAGGCGGAGGAATAGGGTCTAAGCGACCTCCAGTTTCTTCCGAGAAGTCTGTGAAGTCGAACGACAGACTGATGAGAGGGTTGTTTAGCATGATGTAGACGTGAAGATGGGTCTCCCATCGAAACTCTTGAGATGTCCAGTGGATGCGCCGGACGTTGGGAAACAACTCAGGCGGGAAGCGGACAGTACAAAGTGCCGTGAACGTGAGCATGGGGACTTCATGCTTCCGCCATCGCAGAGCCTGACGGGAGCAGGAAGGAAGATGTGGATCAAATCCAAGCTCTCTGATTTTGGCGGAATAGTGATTGAAACGCGGCCAGTCCTTCGGTACAATTACACGGGTATTCTTCTGAGGGGGGTCTCAACCTTGAGAGACGAGGAATGCATGAGCGGACGAACTCACTATAAGTAGCTGCCTCCGTCCATCCAGTCCCCTGTAATCTCCTTGGTACACCTCCCAAGCATCTTCAGGAAGGGTCTTAATTAAATTGAAAAGGTTGAGCTGGCGTCGCCACAGTTGGTCTAGAGCTGGTTCAAGGAATGCCCGGCAGGTCAGCGCGAGCGAAAGAACATTTCCCAAATCTAGTGGGGTATCATAGTCGTTCCTTCCCCAATACGCATACGCCGCTACTGAGGATATTACCTCGGGACTGCGCAAGGCCCGATACATGTACGCCTGTGGTATCGGAGGATTGTCGAGCGCAGGAATGTGCGTGGACGTCTAAGTAGATGCGGTAGATAATCATTGCGGGGAACCTGTTAGGGTTAGGGTTAGTCTCGTCGCACAAAACAACTGAAGACCGCACAAAGTCAGGTTGTCTATCGGTAATCAAGACGTCGGGGGGATACCCGAAAGAAGGGCTTGTCATGGAACAATTGCGTCCAAATTGAGGGTGGTTGAGAGTAGAGCAGCGGAACTCACCCATGCGGCCAGAAGTCAACCAGGTTCAATGTGTCACACATTCGAACAAGATCCTCTTCGTCAAGTCCGCGGAGTACGGTATTGAACGTATGATGGGATTTGCGTCTTGGAAGTCGCTCCTCCGGCCATCCTGTGTAACCGAGAAGTCATTGAAGACACAGGAATCGAACTAAGGTCCTGAGTATGGCGCGAAGATGTCTTCCATGAAGCCTTGTGAGACCAGGATGCTATACCAGTCGAGCATCGCAGGGCATGGAATGAGTAGTCGTCGCTGTTGGCGTGAAGTGGAAAGGAGCAGCGGCATTGAGCATGGAGAAAGCGCCTTGAAAGCGCTCGGGCCTTTTTTGGCATCTCCGCCAGGCTCAGGCGAGCTCAGGCGGTAGCGCCCACCGGCGTCGACCGCGGAGCGATGCTTATCCTGGACCACCACATCGACTTCCTCCCTCTTTGCTTGCGATAGACCATGTACAGTACCCCTCAGCTGGGGGTCCTTTGGAGATGCATTTTGTCAACCACATCTCATCAATGCTGCATCTGAACAGCCAGATGGTGTTAGTTCCATCCGACTCATGACGACATGTACACAGGTCCTACAGCACGTATGTAGAGTGAACTTAGGTGGGTGAATTTGGTGCGCTACATTTTTCGGAACTGATCGCAGCAAACTCTTCTAGAATCTCCATGAGGCTATGTCCTTGTATTTTGCCTCGCCGTTCTGAGTCCGGCGCTCAAGAACAAGGGTCCCGACCTCCCGAGCCAGGATGGTCCCAGGAATAGTAAGTGTCCCATTTATCCTATATATTTCGAGATATTGGGAACGAGACAATGGCTCCACGTCAGGTCCCTGGAAACACTTGTATTCTTCCAAAGCAACCGGCACCGAGGCGCTCCATCCCCCTCCTCGTGGTCCGTGGTTGAAGTACGACTCCTGCTGACGCGAATCCCTCTGGGACCTTTCTCTGTACCACCACCCGCCTATTGCACGCCATGTCTAGGACGGCAACCACAACCACCCTCCGGCGCAAACGCGACATTTCCGCGCCGCAAGACGAGCCCTCCTTCGCGGATGTGGTCTACGTCCTCACCACCCCTCCCCCGGACGCGGTCACGGACGCGCAGAAGACCTGGCAGCTCAGCTCCCGTATTCCTCACTACGTCACCCTCTTCGCATACACCCTCTCCCACCCTCAACAGTTCGCGTCGTGGGTCAACGACACCTTGCGGATCAGCAAGACCATTGAAGACGCGAAGCACCGGAAAGTGCGGCGGCGGTGGGCGAACACGGCGAAAGATAAGACAGTGTACGCGTTTTCTGTTGCCATTCCGTTTCTGTTTGCACCCCAGGGTCCGGAGGCGCGTGCAAGAGAGGCGGTCGAGCAGCCCATACCTGTGTATGGCCCACCAGAAGACGAGTGAGTCCTTGGTCAACTTCCCTTCGGCGTCTTTCGCGTCCTGAGCCGCGTTCTATTCAGCATGATACGCATCAAGTGGTACCCCAACCTCGAGGCCACGAAGCGTTGGCCGGAAGATATCGGGCAGCTTTGGGTGGATGTGCCCCTGGATCGTGACGGGTCTCTCGACCTCCTGTTTGTGCAGGCGCTTTGGGGGATGCAGAATTGCTACGTACGTGCCACGCTTGATAGTTCGTATTCACTCGGGAGCTTCATGTCTCTGTAAATCAGGTCATCGACCCCAACCGCCGCAAAGCAGTCCTCTCTCGGCGCCCCGTCGAGAAGCTCAGCCCGCTCGCGATCAACATCCTGCTTGCGGATGGCCATAAAGTCATCGGGGTTGTTGGTTCGTCTTTCACCCCTGAGAAGTCAATTGTCTAAATTTCTCTGACATTCCCGTTTTGGATGCAGAGCGCCCCTCGGAACATCTCCAAATCGCCCGGGAGTACCGTGCCCACGTGAAGGATCAAGCCCGTCTGTGCCTTGGCGAAGCCGTCCCTCGTTTCCTTTGGCAGACACTGACGCTACTCGCCACCATCGCCTTCAACCTCGCCACCAGCATGCCGTACTTCCTCTGGTTCCTGCTGTGCTCATCGCCCTACATCATCTTCCATACTCTGGAGCTCGTCTTCCTCTTCGCATTCGCGATCGGCACTGTCGTCATGAGGGACCTCGAGGATCTAGGATACACTGTGCAGGACTACCTGGAGCCTCATGCGTGTGAATTCTTCACCACGGCGCGTGAGTGGCTGGTCGCAGGACTCGAGGCGGTGTTCTTGACCGAGGAAGAGATCCATCGGCGCACAATGCAGAGGGAGGGCTCTGAGATGTCCGACGCATCTGAAGAGTAAAGAAGGGACCACGACGGTGCCGATGAAGACAAACTGCTGGAGTGTAAGATATGCTTGGTCGATATATGCTGCCCCCTCTCGTTTTATGCTCTGCTGTGTATGCCTTCACCATGCTTTTCATTATGCTGCTAACAATGCTATGACTTTCACCCTCTGATCCCTCTAAGGCATAGTGCAATTCTCACGTCTTGGTTTAATGTCCTCCGGTGATTTTCGAGAGAGACCGGATGTGCACTACGCCATCGTTATCTCCGGACGCCAGGAACTCACCGTTCGGGGAGAACGCGATGTGCGTCACGCGACCTTGTGCGCGCGTGTGCTCATCGAACTCCGCCGCACATGAACCGTCCTCCGTCCTCCACAGGGCGAAGGCCTGTCCTTCCCAGCTTGACCCAGTGGCGCCATGCTTCGCATCGGGAGAAAAAAACGTCTGCGCGACCTCGGATGCCACTCTCTCCAAAAACGCCGTCTCTTCCCCCGACTCCGCATCCCAAACTCTGGCAGACTTGTCGTCAGACGCGGACAACAGGGATCTGCCGACTGGCGAGAACGCAACACTGGTCACTCTCTTCCAGTGGCCCGTCAGCACAGCGAGCGCGGCGCCGGTCGCGACGTCCCAGGTCCGCACGACGCATGCGTCGAGGTTGTCGATTCCGAGGCCCGAGCGGTCGGCATTCCCATGGGCGGTGGCGACGCGCCTGCTCTCGGGGTCCAACGAAAACGCGTTGACGGCGACGCCGTCGCGGTCCGGGTGGGACGGGAGCTTCTTTGGGAGTCCCCCAACAAGAGGCTCCCAGACGGAGCAACCATAGCAGAATATCCATGCGAGATGGCGTCCATCGGGAGAGAACTGCAAGGACGATGGCGCCCCTGGGCCGACGTTGCGGTAGCTGAGCATATCCCGTTGCTGGAATGGATCGTGGCTGTCCCAGACTCGCACTGTCCCGTCCCTCGATCCAGAGGCGATCAGCCCGCCGTCGGGGGACCAGGCGCAGGTGGTGACGGCTCTCTTGTGGCCCGCAAGGTCCGCTAGTTTCTGGACGCCATGGGTGTTATTGATAGCCCAAATGACTGGCGTGTTGCCGCCGACTGACACCAGTCTTCGGTCGTCCGGAGACAACGCGAGGTCGTTGACAGCGCCTTCGTGGGCTAGCCATTGCTGCAGGACTGTACGATGCGAGCTGTCCCAAAGGATAATGGTCCCGTCCAAGGAAGCGGACACCACCTGTTTGCTGTCGTGAGATGCGACTAGGCAAGTCACCGAGGATTCGTGTCCAAGTAGGTCTGGAGGGTGCAAGGGTGCCACTGTGCCATAAGATAAATTAGCTGACTTTAACAACGACAACTTCGACGCTAGACTTACTGTGCATGAATTTAATCGTAAGTAGCCCCCGCTCGCTCAACGTCGGAAAGGCGCGTCGAATGACTGAAGACCAAAAGTCGCCTCTTCCCGCCCTCTGGACGCCGACGACGTCGTTGACCAGAATACGAGGATTTGCGAATCTGAGGAGAGTCCCTTCCAAAACTTTGCATGCCTCCAACGAAGTCCCTGCGTGCGAAAGGCAAGACCCGAGCCTGGGGATGGGATCTGAGTTAAATTCCACTCGAACGCTTCTCAAATGATTTCTCTCAACGCGCTCGAGGACGCGTGCAGATCCGCAGATGAACTGGTAGAGAGACTTGTTGGAGTTGTCCATTACGGGCTCGGAACCCACATTGACCACGAGCACGAGGGATGTCAACTGCTTGGGCCAATTTATTGCCTTTTCCAAACGTTCTGGCAAGCCCATCAGGCGCGTCAGACGGGAGAAATGGAAATGTCCTGTGCAACGCACCGAAATACTCTGGGTAGTAATGTACTATTCCAAACCTCATGCTCCTCAGCGTCGCTGTGCTACGAGCGAGCATGTACTCCAATGCACGAATGTCCACGGACGTGCTGACCTACGAAAAAAAAAACGCTCGTCATTGCCCCCCACTTCCTGTGCACGTAAATTAGGACTCTCACCTCCAAGGTGGAAACTTGCAGGGTACCTGGTTTGAGAAGGGCATGGTCGGATTCTCTCTTGGTCCGAAATGAGATACGGGAACACCTGAGGCTTTGGATGTTGGTTAGCGCGGAGACAAGCCCCGTGAAGTCGGACATGTCCTTGAAGGAGATTTGGTCCAGCTCGAGAGTGCGTATCCGGCTTCCGCATTTGCGGTACCACCGTAACACAGAGCGGTGGAGCGATAAGGAAGGAGTCTTGAGGGGAAGATGTGTGGAAGATCGAACTTCCATCGACCACGTTTGCAGGTTAGGGAGGGTGACGAAGATGTGCACGGGAATGACCTCAAGCGGGCGGATGTTGGGCTTGTCGTTGTCTTTCGGAATAGAGGCAGAAAGGATCACTTTCTGCACACGAGCGGGGATCCATGGGTGTTTATGAACGAAGTCTAGGTAGGACTCCATTTGCTTCGAAGTCCGGATGACGATGCTGGTGAAGAGATGGTAGCGAGCACGGGGCACGAATGCCGCGCATGTAAGACAGAGCTGGTGAAGGGACTGGGGGTCGTCGCTGGCGTCGTCGATGATCGCTTCGCATACTTCTATGGGAAGCCACATGATGTGAGGAGAAAGAGGGTGGCGAACAAGGAGCCCCTAGATGCTGAAGGGAGGGGATGCGTCTCGTCCTGCCGTCGTGTTCGGGGAACCCGGGAAGAGGTCTCGAAGGTACGGCGGGGAGGGATTTTGAACGAAGGCCGCAAACATACACCTGCCTTGAGGCTTAAGCTTTGGCAGCCGGCTCCACCTTTGACAAGGTTTCCGACTATCAGTCCTATGTGATCGAGATCGAGGAGAGTATCACACCCTTACCGCACCCAACGACGACTCGGAGAGCGGTGCGAGGCTGAGGGCTGGACCTAGGAAGGTGTAAGAAGGTAGCCTATTAGCAACGGTAGCAGTATCCCGGTTCATTGGCACGCATAGTATTGGACTATCGACCGATGCAGACCACACCGACGACCTGTCCTACGTCGTTCCTACTCGTTCTCGCCACTCGTGTTCCCCACGACTTCCAAGGGTACTTCCGAGGGAACCTCCGATGCGGAGGACTACGTCCATTACAGACGAGAGCGTCCAGAGAGGGCACATCAGGGTGCAAGAGAGAGCAAACCTAGGATACACCGGCCCGCGAAGCGGCAGAAGGAAAGCTGTCCAAGGCAATAACCTGGGTACGCGCAGCTGTAACGATCCGGCAGGACGATGAATTACGGGCACGTACCATACAATACACCACGGCTGTCCATCCCGAAGGTTCACGACCCTGCAGTCTGCGTCTCTGTCTCTGAAGAAGCTTCTCCATCTCGTGTCGCCGTCGACTCCCCCTCCTCCGTCTCCGCCGCCGCCTCCCTTGCTGAAGCCTCCTCCGCCTGGACTCGCTCCTTGTCCCTCGCCTCCCACTCCTTCAACCGCACCTCATACCACTCCCACACCGCCCTCCCGACGGCCTCCCCACCGAACTCCCCGTCGTCCTCCAAGATGCTCTCCACGCTCGACTTCTCCTTCCCGCCCTTGCTCTCTTTGGGCTCAGGGAGCGGCACGGCAGGCTTGGGCACGTCGAACTGCACGACCGCACACTCGCGATAGAGCGCGCCCGGCTTGAGCACCTCGACGTTCGCGATCCGCGACGGGCCCGACTGCGCTCCCTGCGCAGGCGCCGCCTGCGCCTGAGCCTTCCGCACCTCGTCGTCCGCCGCGGCGTCGACCTTGAACTGCGCGCGCTTCAGCGGCGTGGGGAGGAACAGGCAGTGCAGCACCGTCTGGAGCGCGGACTCGCTCGTCTTCGTGAGCAGCAGCAGCGGCAGGAAGAGCACGATGTACGCGAGCGACCACCCGCGCTCGCCCGTGCCCAGCAGCGGCGCGACCGTGTCCCGGCGGCTGATGCCCGGGCACGCGGAGACGGCGAGGATGTTCGACGGGTGCGGGGCCGGGGGCTTGTTGGCGTCTGGCTTCTCCTCGGACTTGCGGTTCGGGAGCGAGTCGAGGATGCGCTGCAGGTGGCGGGTGACGATGATCGTGCGGAGGGCGCGCTGGCCCTCGGCGATGACGATCGGCTGGGTTGACGGCAGGGGGGTGGCTGGGTGGACGTGAGGAAGGTGGGGAAGGTGGGGAGCGCGGCGGCGTAGAAGGGGTTGACGACCGAAACGACTCGGATGTCCCGCTCGACGGGCGCGACGAGCAGCGCGGGCAGGAGAAGGGTGGTGAGGAGGAACGACGCGAGAGACGCGGACTCGCGCTGCTCTGCTTCGCGCTGTTCCTTGTCTTTGCGGGCATTCCCGCCGAAGAACCAGATGCGTCCTATGCTAGGGTATTCGTGCGCGAAGATGAGCGCGTCTATGCGGGTATCGTTCTGGGTGAGGAATGAGGTGCAGAACTTGCGGATGGAAGTGGCGGATGTCAGGTCGCAATGCTCAGCGAATATGTTGTCATTCTTGGTTGTTGTGCGGAGGAGGGGAAGAATGAGAGATGGGACGGGATGGGACAATGGGTAGGGTGACAAGGCGATGATGCTGGCACCTCGTTTTGCCAAGGCTGTCAGCGCAACGAGGCCTAAGGGCGTAAATGGTCCCTGGGGAAGCTAGTAAGTTATGACCAGAAGAACACGATCATGGGAGCAGAAGGCAGGAAATACTTGGAGCATACAGGCCTAAGGAGTCACAAATGCAAGGGACAAGTAGGCTAAGGTTGTCGATCTGGTGAGTCTCAAGACGGATGACAGTGACGAGCCTCCAAAAGGTCACCATCCTGCAGCCCTTGTTTCTTCACGCATGCGTCGAATGGCGCGTAAATCTAATGGTAGAGACTCGTCTCCCTACGGTCTCATCTCTTCCCGTGGGGGTGGATGGGACAAGCATGCGTGTAGTTTGTACCCTGTGTTGTGTCATCTACCCCCACGTATGAAGCTCGACACCCTGCGCAAGACGGCAACGGGAGGTCGTGAATGCAAGTCTTCTTCAAGGGAATTCATGACCTCGAAACCAGCCATTGTGCAGAAAAACGAAATCAATGAGAAAACGACGAACCCCTTCCATTGAATTTTGTACAGATGAATGGGAGGCCACCCCCACCTGAGGTCTTTTGCGGGCAGTCATCCATCTCAAGAGGGGAGCATGAGCCTCCAACATCCATATGCAGCGTACCAGACAATTTGGACACGTCTCATCCCTACTCGTTCTCATCCCATATTTATATTCTGTTCTAGGACGTGTTCAGGAGGTCTGGTTTTGCGAAGTTTCGAGATTAAATGTTTAAATTGGTTGCCATTGAAGAATGCGGATCGAGGTCCAGCAGCTCGGCGCATTGCACATCCCCCAAACTAGTGACAGTATCTCTTCGACAAGCGAACACTGAACGGAAAACTCACCGTAAGAATGACCACTCGTGCATGTAGGTCGCGCTCGCGGGTGGTGGAGCGACCTTGGGTGTAGGCATAGATTACGACGAAGACTGCAGCGGCAAGAGCAGCATGAGGCCAGTAGTTGAAGGGGAGAACTGTGGTTGCAGCTGTGTACAAGACTTGCAGGACCATTGGAGTTGGAGCCAGCCGACTACAGACAGACCGAGAGAGAGACAGAAGCGCAGAGGACAAGTTCAGAGCCAATGCCATTCCTTCCACCGCTCCTCGTCATAGCCGGCACAGTGGCGCTCCGCGAGAATCGGAGCGCTCACAATACCGCTGCAGGCTCAGCGCTCCTATCGCGCGTGCTTTCCGTATGCGCGAGGCTTGCAGCTGGCCATCATGTCCTCGAACGCAATGCGACAACAGGATTCTTCCAATACAGATACCTTGTCCACTGTGACTGTCGAACAATTCAAGTCCGTGATATCCGACCTCCAAGATCGTGCTGGACAACTTGAAAGCTAGTACATCTCCCGTTTCGTTCAGGATTCAACACATTCTACCACACGCATGTGAGTCGTCTATCACCCCATCGTTCGCTGCTCTCATGACCTGTAGCAGACCAAGATCATCAGCGTCTCACGAAGAGATTGACCACCTCGATTGGCTCAGGCTGCAGATGGAAGCTGCTTCGGATCGCGTAGCTCTCGCTACTGACCGAGCCAATCGTAACCTAGGACGCCTCCGAAACGCATATACCGCCATTAATTCCCTACCAGACGACATTCTTCACTCCATCTTCTCTTTTTTCATCGCGTTGAATGTCGTCCCCATCGCCAACGTCTGTGCTCGCTGGCGGAAGGTCTGCCTGGCTGCTCCCTGGCTCTGGCGACATCTTCGACTGGAAAACGACAAACAGTGGGATTACAGCCAGTCTCGACAATTCGTCCATCTGGCTTGCCTTGCCGGACATCCTCTCTCAGTTACCCTCGACAGCTCGTCCGCTGACGACCGAGTGGCCAAGCTTTTCCGCTCCATAGTGCACCTTATCCAAGTCCTCGACATAAGATCGTGGTCCACCGACCATGATTGGTTCCGATTTGACTTCCCCTGGCTGGAAAGCCTTTCAGTAGACATGGATAGATGTCACTTCCCCTGCCCATTTTCCCTCCCTGTTAGTCTCAACAACCTGACGACATTCTCCCTCTGTGGCTCCAAGCTCACCTCTTACCGAGCTCTATCTCACTATCCAGGCCTCACTACGCTCTCTCTAGGACACGACGACTGGGTGGACGATGGGAACATGCTGTCCGACGAACCTCTGTCTGAGGTTCTTCGTGCCCTTCCGGATCTGAAGTGTCTCAGGCTCCACAGAGTGCTCATGGCCCCGCAGGAGGTCCTTAGCCTCTCTCGCATGCCTCGTTCACCATCGACACCATTCATACCCCTCCTCAGCCTCCGCGATCTCCATCTAGCCATGCCTCCAGGCCAACTATCCGCTCTGTTGAGGCACATTCAGACATCGCCTCACAATCTAAATCATGTCAGCATCACGGTAGACGCCTCAAATACGCAGCTAGGATCTTCCTACGGGGCCTCCTCCGACACCTTCCTCCCCTCGCCACTCCGGCAGACCCTTCCCGCACTATCCACATTCACTTCGCTCACCTTCGTCTTCTCCAACGGCGTCCTTCTGTCCGGGCGTGACGGGCTCGGAGTCGAGTATGGCGCGCTCAGCACACCTGCGACCATCCAGTTCCACTGGCCAATCTATGTCGATGACGGCAGCTCTCCTTTCACTGGCAGCCCACAACGCTCCTTCGACAACTTGGTCGACTCCATCTTAGAGCAGGGACCGCTCTCCGAAGTCCAAACGCTCGCTCCCCCCTCATCGCTCAGATGTGCGTACTGCGGTGCGTGCCCCCTGACGATAACCACGAACCAGTCGATCGGGTCCGTCAGCGGAGAGTGAAAAGAAAGAGTTGTCACGCCGTATCTCGGCTGGGTTCGAGCCTGCGGTGCGTGCCCCGCCACATCCAGGACGCTCGTCCTGCAACGACGTGAATGTAATAACATAATAATAATTGGTCGCAGATCCGTCGCAGATCCGCGGAGTCGTCGACGACATCGTCCAGGCCCGCGCCGCGTCCTCAGTGAGCCTTGCGCCGGATCTCCAGCTCGTCGTGTTCAAAATGCCTATGCTCGAGAACGATCGGTTGCGGGGCCACTTGCCGGAGAGTGTTGAAGCCCCTAGCGGTGCGGAAGTTTGCCTTCGTCGGCTTGGCCTTGGAGATAGTGGGGAGGTGGCCTCTGGAGAGTGATATTGTGGATTCGTTCAACGCTCAAGGTCTGGAAATATTGTGGGGGCAGTCGCATCGCCCGGAGACGTGGGAGAAGGTCCTTTGCGTTTGGCGATTAAGCTTGCAAAAGGCTGGTCCATATGGTACTGCCAGTTGGCTTAGGAAGATGTGTGTCCTTACCTGTTTTCGTCACCCGTGCTCTGTTTCGACAAAGCCACCGGACATTCTTCCACGCAGGACTTCTCGTCTGTCTGTCCGACATGAACCAAAAACCCATAAGAAAAAACCCAATTGCTGACTGATCCAACGCTGACATCATGCGGCCCTCGGGGAACAAACGAACGAATTCCGCAAGGTTCTAAGGACCGCCGGAGTCTATATAAACCTCTGCGACCGTGTCCCTCGGAGGATTTGAACGTAGCGTGGACCACCAGCATCACCACAAAGCGCTATGGTGAAGTACGTTGTAACGGGCGCAACAGGCGGCCTCGGCTCGCAGGTGTTCAAGCACCTCCTCAAGCTCGTCCCACGTACGTCCTCCAAGTTTCTGTTTCTCCTCCAGTCGCAGCTTCCGCTCACAACTATGTCTGCGCGCGCATATATAGCACCCGACATCGTCGTCTCCCTCTACAACCCCGCCGGCGCGACCCCCGAAATACTCTCGTCCGGGGTCGAAGTCCGGCACGGGGACTACAACGACCCTCCGTCGCTCGACGCCGCCTTCGCGGGTGCACGGACAGGCTGCTCCTCGTCTCTTCGCCGAGCATCGCGCACGCGCAGCGCGTCGCGCACCACAAGGCCGCCCTCGACGCAGCGAAGCGCGCCGGGGTCCAGCGCGTGTACTACACGTCGCTCGCGTTCGCGGGCGACAGCCGCGCGGCGGTCATGCAGGCGCATCTCGACACGGAGCGGTATTTGAGGGAGAGCGGGCTGGCGTACACGATCCTGAGGGAGGGGATCTACAGCGAGAGTTACCCGCTGTACTTCGGGTTCTGGAGCGGGACGGAGGGGGAGGACGAGGTGCTGGTGCCGCACAGCGATGGCGGGATCGCGTGGGTGTGTAGGGAGGACCTGGGCGAGGGCACTGCGAAGATCATGGTTGGAGTAAGTGTTCCGCATTGCTAAGGAAAGAGGAAACTGTTTACAAATATTGAAATAGGGTGGCTACGAGAACGAGACCCGCCTGCTCTCGGGGTCGCGGACGCTGACGCTGGGCCAGATCGCTGATAAGGTCTCCAGTCTGCTTGGACGGAACATCAAGCTTGTTGTGGGGAGCGAAGATGACTACGTCAAACGAAACCGTGGGAGGAATGGCCCAAGAGGAGAGGAAGAATTCCTGCGAAAGTGGGCGACCACGTACAAGGCCATGGAGAGAGGCGAGCTGGACGTTGTGGATCCGTTACTAGAGGAAATTGTTGGAAGACCGTTGAAGCCATTCGAGCACACCTTGAAGGAGACGTTGAATATCCACGGATCAGTCATGGAACAATATGCCAAGTAGTTGATCCGTACATGCTGAATACTTCCATGTCGTCGACAACACGTCTGTGTCTCTCTATCCAGTGCGGTATACGTCCTGGCCAATGGTATTCATGTGGTGACGAACTGGTAGACGGCAATACCAACACTCACTCTAGGGGAATATTTGCGTGCCCTCCCCTCCATCTAGTCTGAATCTCTCGACACCATCCTCCAGACTCCACGGCACCTCCTCCTCCCAATGGCTCACCACAATGCACGCCTGCTCCTCCGTGAGCCCTCCACCCCCATCGCGCAAGTACCGATGCGCCGCCTGCACCATCGCCTTGTCCATCCCCGCCCAGGCCTCGTCCAGCAGGACCAACGACGGTGCGCCCACCAATGCACGCATCAGAAGCACCATCGATTGCTCTCCAGGAGAGAGGGCTGCAAACGACTTCCTGAAGAACTTTTCGTCCGTCAACGTCTCCGGGTGTGTATGCCACTGACTTGGCCCAAGGTTGCGCATAACCTCATGTATCCTCCCAACGCGCCACTCTTCCTCCTGGCTCCCGCCAACGAGCGGTGTACCGTCCTCTGCCATTCCGACGCCCTTCGCCCCCTTTGGCACAAAACCCCCATCGAACCCTGTCCCAATCGCATCCCACACGGACAGATTGCTGCGGCGCGGATACGCGTTGAACAGCTCGGGCGACACGCGCCCGATCCGCCGATGCAGCAAAGGCGTAGCCCACTCCGCGCGCGGGCGGTCGAAGAGGCGGAGGCTGTCCGACTGCGTGTACGACTGCGGGTGCTCCCCGGTGAGGAGCGCGAGGAGCGTGGTCTTGCCCGCGCCGTTCTCGCCGATGAGATGCCAGCGCGAGTTCGCGTGGACGGTCCAGCGGATTGAATCGAGCACTTTGCGAGGGCCGTACTCGATGGTCACACCGGCCATGTCTACGAGCGGCGCGCCTTTTGTGCGTTCTTTGTAGCTGGGTGAATGCGAGTCGGGAGAGTCGGGATGATGCGGAGGCGGAGGCTAAGGGGGCGGCGGGCGTGAAGAGGGTCGAGTAGACGTCCTCTTTCCGCCCTGTGTGCACCCTCCCGCCATCCTCGATCAGAGCGACGTGGGTGGTCCAGTCGGGGAGCGGGTCTTGTTCGCGAAGGCCAATGATAACATGGGGTGAAGCTGGCTTCCTCTTGAGCTCTTCAAGGAGGGCTAGCAAGATTGCGCGCGATTTCGCATCCAGACCAGCTATGTAACGGACACGATGAGCCTTTAAATCTCATATGCTCTTCGCTCCTCACGAAAATGGGTCAAAAAGATATGATGGCAAGGGTTATGGGTGAAGACCTCGTTGAAAGGTTTCAATAGGAAGAAAGGAATAGACAGCTTTGAAATGTTGAAGGCGCAATGTAGATGAGACCACTCACTTAATGGCTCGTCCAAGAGCAACAACCTCGGGTCCTCCAAGAACGCCTTCGCAATCCTCGCCCGCCGCGTCTGCCCATTGCTCAGCGCAACCATCGGCAAGTCCAGCAGGTTCCTCAGCCGCAACCTCCCCGCCAGGAAGTCGAACCACGCCTGTCTCCTCTCCCTTGCCCTCAACACCTCCTCAGTCTCTAACTCCTTCTGCGCGTTCTCGTGCAGTGCAGGGATCGCGAGCGGGTGAGCCGGACGCGCGATGTCCGGGAAGAACGTCTCGCGCAGCGTCTGCCGATCTCCTTCTCGCACCGCTCCGTACCGCGCCGTGAAGTCGTAGAACCCATCCCCAGACGATGTCCCGCGGTGCGCGAAGCGTACCATGTGGACATACCGGTGTGGGTCCGCGTCCTCGAGGAAGGGGAACAGGCCCCCAGGTGGAGGTGCAGGGGGAGTAACGCGGTGCGTGCCCGTCAACGCACCGAACAAGGCGGTCTTGCCCGCGGCGCCGTCTGCGCCGACCACGGCCCACGACTCGTCGGGGTGGACTACAAGGGAGACGTCATGGAGAGTTGGTGCTTGCGAGCCGAGCTCGTAGATGGACGACTTGGGGATGTTTATGATGGGAAGGCTAGAGCCCGAGACATTTGCATTGCCAGACTGTAGCCTGATGTGAGGAAGACGAGGAATGCGTTTGAGCGGGTTAGGCCATCGCATTCCGTGATACTTCCCCGGGCGCCGTTGGAATGAGCCAGCCAAAGGGGTAGGAAAGAGATGGTAGTGGAAGGGAGAAGCATGGTCGTCGAGTCATCATGCATCATGGAGCGTCCGTCGACGCGGCGTTACATAAGAGACGATGTTTTCGTAGAGTTCATGTGCGCCGTCAGGTCGGACTACAACAAAAATTGAAGGCGTAGACGAGCAGCAAGCATGAGGTAGTTCAAGGAAAAGCATCAATCCAAGGCCCCTCGACGAAACACGTGCACACAGATGTCCTTCATTTCCAACATAGCATGTTGCATTTGTGCATGGGCGTATTGCATTGCGTTGTACGCATACATGGGACATGTCATGGGACGGCGGCAGGGGCAGCACTAATGGCTCAGAGTACATATGCATCCCGAGAGAGCGAAGTGAAGAGTGCGAGGTGATAGGATAGACGACAGCGAGCGACAGACAAGGTTAAGACATTTAGATGAAGCCAATCTACGAAAAAAGGGTGCGTTAGATCGGAACACTCGAAAAAAATGATAGTACACACCTTGTTCGCAACGTCAAGCGCGTCGTGGTCGGCCGTCAGACGGACGTACGCCTTCTTTTTGCCATCGGGGCTGAGCGACGTATAAGTCATGCATTATTCAGATTGGGAGACACAAACTCACCGGATGAGGGTGTTGACCTTCGCGGCCTGAACATCGTAGAGCTTCTTCACCGCATCCTTGATCTGACGCTTGTTTGCCCGAATGTCAGTGATGAAGACGAGTGTGTTGTGCTCCTCGATCTTCTTCATCGCCGACTCGGTGTTCAGTGGCGACACAATCGTCCTGAACTGGTCCATGCGAGGCGCATGGGGGATGGACTTGCGGGGGTACTTGGGGTTACGGGGAAGGCGGAGGTCTTTGGACGGTGGAAGGACACGGAGTAGCGAACTTTACGCGCAGCGTGTGCGTGCGTGCCGTGGAGCGCGGCCTTTTTCGCGGCCTTGGCCTTCGCGTCCTTATCCGACGCTGAACGATTTGCATGAGTTTGGACGTTGAAATGGGAATGATAACATAACGCACCCTTGGTCGCCTTGCCCTTGGGAGTCTTCGTGGAGGCCATTGGTGGTGATCTTGATCTAGAGGGATTCAGAGACAGAGAGTTAGGCACGATGCTTCGATAGTACAATGCTGCAGGCTCGTCCACGGGCTCTTGACATGCAGTATCCGTGGTAGGTATCCTCCAAACGCATCCCAGAGATCCCAGACGGAGTCTTGAGTTCGGAGACGTCCGAGGAGCACCTCCCAATCCGATCGGGCATACCCTCCTCATCCGTCATCCAAAGCTCCATCCATCCATCCAACCCCTTCTGCCCGTCCAATCTCTCCCAAACTTCTCCCAGAGTGTCAAGAGCCCATCTCATAGCCTGTGCGAGCATTATTCGACTTCAGAAATGGATACTCACCTTGACGATGCCGCCTGTGTTGTGGATGGCAGATTTTGGCGGGCGCGCAATGTCCCAGAAGATGTGACCGTGATGCCCTGTGGTGTTACGTCACATTCAGTCACACGCTGAGCTCGGGCCCGTGTGCCGGGCTGTCCCGGCTACGTCATATGGACGCTCAAGCGAACTGCGCTAGCGGTTTGAACCTGCTCTTTGCTTTAGACCACGACGTTCTCGTCTCCCAAAACTAGGCCCCAATCTCGGTCATGCTCGCATAGCATATTGCAACACGACACCCCAATTTAACCATGCTTGAAAGACTGGCATTTCCATTCAAGTTCACCGCCAGTTCAGTCGCTGCTTTCGTAGTCCTCATATATGCTGTTCTGTTTTCCTGCGTCCTTCTGTTTGACGGCTTACCTCGCGTCCCAAGGAACAAGAGTGGATTGGACTTGGATAGAGGGTATGAGGCATTAAGCAAGGTGCGTGTTTTGTTATATTTGTGGTGTATTGTCCACCGGGAAGATGGCTCCAAGGTCACGGATGCAAGTTTAGGACCGTCTATGTGATCTCAGTGTGGCACTGTTCAGTGGCACGGAGGCCACAGAGACTGTGCGATAGGGAAAAATATCTCCCTTTACTACAGGTGCAGACAGAATGCTTGATAGACCTGTTAATATTGGGGAGGCAAATAGCCTCAACTTCCTCAATGTTCCAGGGCCTTCCAACAATTCCCACTCTGCGCCGATACCAAGGAGCCGCAGACATAACCTTCTCTGCAATGAGTCATGTAGAGATGTGACTTCTTCCCAACATGCCATGTTCGCCACCGAACCATATTATTAACGCCGTACTTCTAGATAACCACTCGCCCCCATCCCTACATCTCCCACGCAAACGACGACGTGCGAGACTACATCCTCTCTCGTCTCCGTCCTCTCGCGAGGCGGCACGACTACATCCATCTCTCAGATGACCTCATCTCCAATGTCACCTACATCGCAGCCAAGGACCATGCCGTCTACTTTGAAGGAACGAACGTCTTGCTCAAGATCGACGGCACAGACCCATCTTTACGCCCGAAGCCCGATGGTGTCCTGTTCTCCTGCCACTACGACTCCGTGTCGACTGCGCCTGGGGCCACGGACGACGGGATGGGGGTCGCGACGCTCCTCCAGATGGCCGAGTTCTTCGCGCATCCAGCGAGGCGTCCCCGCAGGACGGCTATCTTTTTCTTCAACAACGGCGAGGAGGACCAACTGAACGGCGCTCACGCGTATTTTGAGCATCCGTGGTCGAATCTCACCTCGACCTTCATCAATCTGGAAGGGGCTGCGTCTGGAGGGTGAGTGTATGCGCATACACCAGGTAATCAAGAACACTAACTCTACAGCGTGCAGTCGTCCAGTAGTATTCCGCTCTACCTCTCTCGGGGCGGCCCAGTCGCTCCTCCATCCTTCCGTGAAGCACCCGCATGGCAACGTCCTGACCTCTGATGCGTTCTCGATGGGCCTCATTCGAAGCGCGACGGACTACGAAGTATATGCGCGCGGCGTCGAGGGCGAGGCCGAAGGGCTGCAAGGATTCGATTTTGCGTTTTACAAGAACCGCGCGTACTACCACACTCCACGGGACTCGATCTCTGGCATGGGCCAAGAGCAGGGCCGGAAGGCGCTCTGGGCTATGATGGAACTCGTACAAGGGTCTGCATTAAGCTTGCTGAACGATGTCAACTCCGGGAAGGACAGCAGAGCGTCCGTGTACTTCGATTGTGAGTCAAGGTTATCGTCGAGTTATCATCGTTGCGCTAACCTTTTGCCCCATATAGTATTCGGACGCAGTCTTCTCTTGTTCTCGATGGACGCCTTCTTCGCATTCAACATCGTCTTTCTCATCGTCGGTCCGATCAGCGCGATTGGGCTCCTCGCCTGGGTCGTGCTGGCCGCCAAAGGGCAGTCATGTAAGCCACCACCCAAATTGTATGATGACCTTGCTGACATTATATCTCTCTAGCGGCTGATTCGATATCGGAAAATGTCGCAGCTCGTGGCGTTGCAGCAAAATTCAAACTCGCGATCAAGGCTGTGGCAGGATGGGAACGCTTCTGGGTCACACTCATCATCAGTGCCCTCGCTCATGCGCTCCTGTTGCTTTGTTTGTGCGATTGAACCCTTACGTATGTTCTCATCTCTTGATTTCTACCATCCGTTTTGTTCGTCCCCACTCAAAGACTGTCTCACAGGTTATTCACTCCTACGCGTATACCGTGCTAACGGCGTTCCTGGCGGCCTCCTTCCTTGTAGTCGTCCTCCCTCTGCAAGCACTCCACTACGTACTCCCACCCACCTTTGTCTCCCAGAAACTGGCGGTCATGCTGTCGCTCTTCTCATTCTCGTGGCTCCTCCTTCTGGCGTCGACCATCGCGATGTCTGTCAAGCACCTCGGAACCTTGTACTGGGTGAACCCACTTTATCTTGGAGCCTGGCTCGCGGCTGTGCTCGAACTCGTGCGTGCCGGCCGGCTAGGAGATCCTGGGAACGAATGCGGATACAAAAGCGAGCTCTTCACCACGGCGGAGGAGCGCGAGGCGCACGCAGAGGGTACGGTCTCTGGTCGCCGCCTGGTGCGCGGGGTGGTGTACGATGCGCCCCCACGAGACACAGACAGGGCGCAGGCGGATGCGGGAGAGGTCGAGACCGATCCGACGGAGATCACCCCGCTCATGCATCAGCACCGCCGCGTGTCGCAGGGTGGCGGGGAGTACGTCACATTGGACGCTCCCGAGGCAGTCGCGTTTGCAGGAAAACCGCAGGACGAATTTGGGTGGTGGATCGCACAGCTTCTCGTGTTGGTACCGGCGACGGTCGTTGTGGTGTTCCAGCTCGAGGTGCTGTTGTTGAACGCTCTTGGGAACACATTGGTGGACGGGAGCAGTCCGGTGTTGGGTGGGTCGTCTCTTCTGCTGTTTGTTCCGAGCTGAGCTGACTATGAAGATACAGTGTACGAGCTTCTTGCGCTGTTCTCCGTGATGGTGTTCATTCCGATAACGCCGTTCGCACACAAGCTACCGCGGACGCTCAATGTCGCCGTCGGCGCACTTCTCGCTGTCCTTCTCATCGGTTTATGGGCAGCCTTCCCGTTCACCCAGGTCGCGCCGTTCCGCGCCTACTTCCAGCAGTCCATCGAGCTCTCCGCGAGCACGTCGTCTCCTGGACCTGTAATCCCAGGAACATCATCCTCCCCGCCGCCGTCCCTGGCTGTTGTTTTCGCTGACACGACCCTGACTGGTCTCAAACACTACGTCGACCGCTATATGGCGCCAAGTATCCCGTCCTCGTGGACTGCAGATGTGTCGTGCGATCCCAAGGGCCTCCGTCCGGACCTCATGACGTGCAAGTGGGCTACAGGTCTACTCCCTTCGCCGAGCGGGAACACCTCCCTCGCACCATACTCGGAGTCGACTGCTGCGCGGAGAGTGCGGTGGCTGGACGTGGAGACGAAGCGGCTGAACTCGACGCGGGCGCTCATCTCCGTGCGCGGCGAGAACACGCGCGGGTGCAGGCTGTACTTTGACCGGCCGATCAGCTACATCCACGTCCGCTCGAGCGGGAGGCATCAGGGAGGCTGGGAAGCTGCAGGGCGGGTACAAGATGCCTGCCAGCGGCGTGAAGGAAGCGCGGCTGTGGAGCAGGACGTGGGGGAAGACGTTCGAGGTCGAGGTCGGCTGGGAGCAGGAATCGGAGGCGGAGCACGGGCTTGGGCAGGCGGTGCTGGACATGGACACCGAGGGACGGGTGGAGAAGGACGGGTGGAGAGCGCGGAGACTGAGCGGGCGCGCGGCGTGCGAGTGGGCCGAGTACGCGAGCGGGGCACTGGGCGGGGCGGAGAGCGGGACGATCCCCGCGTTTGAGGAGGTTAAGGCGTTCTTGCCGCTGTGGGCGCTGCCCACGAAGCTGGCGGACGGGCTTGTGGAGGTGTGGACGAGGTTCGAGGTGTGAGCGAATGCTAATGGACGATCTAATGCGATGGACCGCGTGTACGATAGCCGTTGGAAGGTTTTGAGTTGTGTTATTCGATACTTATGGAGTCGTTTAGTAGTCGCGTATCTTTTCAGCATGTCAGGGATATTGGAGGTTTCCGGTAGCCACTTGTGTCTTCACGTCTTGTCTTTCTTGTGCTTGCGTATGCAGTCCATACTTATATCGTTGAAATGTTTGCTCATCGGGAATGTCAAATATGTCGTCCGAATCGCGTTGGCTCAGGACGGGCCAAACATATGGCACTACATAGACAAACACGAACTGGCCATGCGGCTTTGAGCAGCGATGACGTAGGAGTCGGGCGAAGTTAGTATAAGTAATCGTTTAATTTTGTACCCCCGATCCCACCGACAGTGCTCGCCGCTGCGGCGCTGCGGGTGCCTGGCCTACCTCGTCCGACGGCCATCTTCACTTAGAAAGACTGCTATTCATCTCTATTCATCCCCATTCATCACACTATGCATCTGTCTTGCGTTACCGAGATCTGCAGGAGCACGAAGTTTACGTGGCCACCTGGGATTAGCACTTGCTACAAAGGCATCGGCAACGAAGGCCGTGGGGGATGTGAGAAGCCAAAAGTTCCTTCCGCCGGTTCCTGCTCGTTCGAGGTATCGGGGGGCATCAGCCAACAAGCTCTCGAGGCGGTGAGCCTGCAGGCTGTGCGCTAACTATCGACCAAAGGCCAACCGACACCGCAGATGTCCGCGCCAAGCCTCGGCTTGGGCTCACCCTCAGCCTCTTGTTTGCCCCAACCCTCCGCTTGACCTACGTCTGCTCGTCCTTTATGCGGATCGGCGTCGTTCAGAGAGCGTCGTCGATATCTCTGAGATTCCTGCTGTTTGTCAACGTTTTGCCCCATGGTGAGTGTCTGTCGTAAGCGCAGCATCCTGTCGGCATACATTCCGGGAGACTTACGCCCATGAACCTAGGTTTCTACAGGATGGCGGACAGCATGCGCGGTCATCGTCATTATCGTCGGCGCAGCTCTACTGACGTTCGCCGTCTTTGTCTACCACCGGCGCAAGTACTATGGTCGGTTCCCGACCAGACCGGAGATGCGGCAGCGTTTCATGAGCTCTCAGACGGACGACCCCGAGGCCCACGTATCCCTCCTCAACGCCAGCGAAATGATGCCACCGATCCCGCCCAAAACACCAGTAATGTCGCATGGACGGAGTTTTTCTGGTGGGCAGCCCAGTTTTCTTTTGCACGATCGAGGTGTATCGTATGGGTCCGCAGACGAGTTGGGAGAGCCGGAGCCCTATCACGACAAACCGCGCTCTGTGCCGACCAGTGCCCGTTCCTCCCATGTTCCCCGAACCCGAGATCCACGTCGAGCAGCCGTCCTACGACGGCCCGATCCCGATGCCAAAGCCCTCCCTACCACCCTCGCCATCTCTTCTCGACCGTATCCAGTTCCCCCGAATTCAGTTCAACGCGCAAGGAGCCCGCAAGGGGCGGATACCTTCCCTCAAAATATCCTTCGTTCGTGAGTCCAACCAAGCTATCTCTTCTCCCGGTGATAGGTACCGCCCCCCACCGCATATCGAAGTCGATGGGCGGCCACCAAGTGTTTCTTCCGGCCCATCTTCCCTCAGCCGCCCGTTCGCGACCATGTCCACATTCCCGCTCCCTGCCATCCGCCCCGTCTCGCCGCTCTCCCTCACGAACACGAATGTCTCCGTCCACCCCCAATCTCCTTCCACTCGCGCCGCCACCCCGCAAGATCTCGCGCCGCCCGCAAACTGGGACGGGAGCGCGCCCGCCCCGCAAATGCCCGAGCCAACTCCACCGCTCCCTCCGGAACACGAGATGGAGAGGCTGTCCGCGTCCTCCCCGACGAGCATCACCACCGCGGGGCTCGACAACTTCTCGCGGAACCTCTTCACACGCAACCCGTCCACCGAGGGCTCGTCCACCTCGCCCTCCGTCGCCATCTCCCGCGGCTCGTCCTACCAGACGGGCCGGCCCATGTCCGTGTCCGACGTCGCGCGCCATAGCTCGCTCTCCTCTGGATCCGGGTCTGGGGTCGGGTCTGCGCCAGCGCAGGGTCTTCGGCGCGCAACGACCTGGGTGCCGAACGTGCTCGCGTCCTACTCGCCCTGGCACAACGTCGTGCCCATCCCCGGCAGCGGCACTGGGGCGACGCGGCGGCGGGCTCGCCCTCGCCGACGGGCCAGCTGCGCGTCCCAGACGGGTACCGGCCGATGCCGACGCTCGAGGAGAACCCGTCCGAAGCCACGTCGGTGTCGCCGATCACGCTGCCGCGCTCGCTGCCAGAGTCGACGCAGGGGACGTACACGGGGCGCTCGGTGTCGGTAAGGGAGGTGCGGATGGCGGGCGGGCAGCTCGCGACAGTGGCGGACGAGGAGCACCGGCCGTCGATGGAGTCCGTCGCGGAGTCGGTCGCGCGTGTGCAGGCGCAGGCGGCGGAGGTGCTCCCGGGCCTGCCGTCGCCGTATGACGCGCGCGAGCCTCCGCCTCCTGCGCTTCCGCCGCCGCCCGCTGAGTCGTTGTCTCGGAGTTCTTGAAGGCAAGTGCGGGCGGAGAGTGGTGGGGCGTGTGTGTGGCATTTGGACCTTGTGCGCAGTCACTAGTCACTGGCCGCGACGCGACGAGGACCCGGACTTGTAACTTGAACTTGTGAGCACTGCTACGCAATCGGTACCTACCTACGCAATTCTGGACAGTCCCGGACAGGCCTGCATTGCATTGTAATCCTAGTGCACTTCTCGCATATAATCTTATTCTGCTCGTAGATATGTAGACATCATACGCATGTATACGGACGTTTCGTGTCAAGGTGTATCCAAGATCTGGGACCAGCGCCGCCGTCCTCCGCCCGCGCGGTCTAGGTGTTTGCCGTGTTTCTGTATGAGCACCACTTGACCAGTACTGACTGCGAGTGTACAGTGCAATCCGCTCCTGGACTCGAGGCGACCTTGGTCGTCTTTTAATGTATGAAGAGGTCGAAGGAACAATTGGTTGGTCTTGGAAGACCCGATTCGGCGCTTGTAACGTCCCATGCGTCGTCTGGTGCGCATGCCAGTTCGTCATGTACCGCCTCGAGCATGATCCGTACCTCATCTTTCCCCCCACCGGCAACAACTTGGAACTACCCTAGCAGACGGAATCCCTGGAGCTTTGGTACGGGCGGTTTGTTGATAGGCCACCCTCGTCTTGTCAGAGACGAACTTGGGATGTTGCAATGGAGCTCTTAGGGAACACCGACTACGGACTTCGTCGTGTCACGGTAGCGGCCTGATTAACTTCATGAGCGGTACGTTCTTTCCCTCTCATCCTTCTATGAATGCCTATTGACCCTCTGCTCTAATCGGGTTTCTCCCTTCCACAGCCTCGTCATGCTGTTCGCAGACGGCCACTACCACCCTCCAGAATCCAGATGGCGGCGCTCCCACCTCGAGCGGAGTCCATTCCACACGCTGGCCACTACATCTCTCTACCATCTCCGCTATCTCTGAACTGGAATGGGGCACGAGACACAGGCGCGTACAAGGACACTGAGGGTAGAAGGCTGTGCGTGCTCCTGCTCCAGCATGGGATGCATGAGAGCCTGGGTGGCATGTCGACTTCCTCTTCCTCCTCCTCGGCATCGCCTATAAAGTTTAAACCTTGTCAACGTGGGGATAGGTACTTTTCTGGGTGTACTCTCTGCCTTCCCCCCTCTCTCGCTCTCTCTCTCGCTCCCTCTCTCTTCTCTCTTTCTCCCCCTCTCCCCCCTCTCCCCCTAAACCCCAGCGCCCTATCATCCCTGGCCAGCCTTCCCCGCCCTCACTCCATGCAGTTCCCAGTCGAAATTTGCGAAGCAGTCATCGACCAGGCCCGCGACCATCACCAGTCCCTTCACAACCTCTCACTCACATGTCGCACATTACTACCTCGCGCTCGCTACCAGCTGTTCAGCAGCATTCATATCCGGACTATTAAACAGATGGAGTCCTCTGGCGACTTCCTGGATGCACATCCCTGGGTTCTCCCCCTTGTTCACAAGATCAGGCTTTCCTACGTGGCTTCTAAAGACGAATGCAGGCAAAGCATCCGTCTCCTCGACGTTGTTCCTGTCCCTCTCCTCACCCGCCTCCCGAACCTGTGTGCGTGGGAGATGGGCCCAGTTTACCTGTCCTCACTAGAGGGGAGACCGAAACACCCCGTGCTATCATTCCATCGCTCTGCGCTATCGCTCTACCGGAGAGCAAGCAGCCGCATCCAGAGTCTGGACCTGTACCGCATACAGTTTGACCGACTGTCTGACTTCACCGAACTTGTCTCGGCATTTACCAGTATCCATACACTGACTTGTCGCGCTATCCAAGTGAGGTTCCCTCGGCGGGAAGAATCTAGCCTCTCCTCGTATGTCGGGGGCACAGGCATGCTTGCCCGACCGCCGCAAGTTACAACGCTGAAAGTGAGTTTCTAAAACCCATCGGTATCTATAATGATGCAAGAGGCTGACAATTGTCTGTGTCTGAAGATGGCCGTGTACTTCGACATCCGTGTAGCGGAGTATATGATGTTCCACAGCGGGGCTATGCTGAGTAGTCTCCATCTTGATCTCACCGACGAAGTCCGTGAGATTTCAGAATATTGTTCTACCCAACCGCGTCTCAAGATTCACTCAGTTCGGTTCGAAAAGTCGATGAGTTGGCTCAAACGACTATCATCATTGACACTTGTACTACAAATCGACGCCGATGATATCCAAGGCAACTCCGAAGCAATCCGCTCTGTCACAAGGATTCTCAAATCAGTGGAGAGAACTTATCTAACAGATGTGCAGGTAGGGTTCAAAGGACGCCGGATTGCTGACATTGGATCCCTCCTTTCTGGACCTGACGCTCCGTTGGAGGACTGCAAGTCGTTGGAAGAAGCTCTCGTCACCTTTCGCAACCCACGTATCCAGATCCACGATCCCAACGGCTTTCGGAGTGTCGCAGGAAGGGCCGAGTTTTGGTCTCGAGCCACTGAGGGCGCTTTTCCGACACTGAACAAGCGAGAGCTGCTTAAATTCATGTGTTGAGTATAGTTCGCGTTATCATTGCAACAGGAAACTAACCTCGCGAACGGCGCAGCCGAAACCTTTCCATATGCATACGACTCACCTGGCCACGAATCGTGTGTGACGTCCCTAGTCACCTCCCACGACAGCAGATGGATCGTCACCGCCTCCGGTGATGATACCATTATCATCTGGGACCCAGCGAGCGGTGCAGTCCTCCATGAATGGTCCGCTTGCCAACATGGAGTCTACGCTTTCGCATTGTCTCCGGACAGTCGACGACTGGTATCAGCTGGGCGCCACACGGCTGTCGTCGTTTGGGCGATTGACGATGGGCTCCGGGCCCAGAAAGTGGCTGCACTGGAGAGGCACAAAGACGAGGTCAAGACCCGTGCCTTGTCTCCCGACCGTGATATCGATGATGCACTGAATAAGTCCGCATCATCTGAGGCTGCACCGGAGGGGTTCAAGCTCATGGTCAAGACCTGCTCCTGGTCGGCGGACGGTGCGCTGATTGCATCGGCATCATCCGAAGACGACATGGTCTGCGTCTGGGACAGTCATACATTCCAGCAGCGCGACCTCTTCCTCGATCACAACACGCCCACAGCTTTGCGCTTCTCGCCCGATACGTGCTACCTTGCGTGGATATCGGACAAAGAGTGCTGCATCTGGAGACCCCTGGCGGGAGAAGAACCAAAGAGACTGTCTCCGCATCCGGATCGCAACAGAGTCTATACCTATGACTTTTCGTTTGACCCCGAGAGCAGGCACATCGCTACGGCTCATGGGTCAGCGGATCCCGATGCATGCGTTTTCCGAGTCTGGGACGTTGCGACTGGTGCAACCGTCGCGGTTCTGACAGGTCACCAGCGAGCCATCGTCGATATTTCATTCTCACCGGATGGCAGATTCCTGCTGTCAACGTCGCTGGATGGTTCTGCCAGGATTTGGGATGCGGAATCTTGGAAACAAACGGCCTTGCTCGATGATGTTGATGACACATCTTGGGTGATTGAGAAGGGCGAGTTTTTCGCCGGATGGGAAGCACGTGGCTATCGGGTTGGGCAGCAAAAGTTCTGTTTGGACTGGAAAGGTGCGACTGTGGGATCCAGGTCATGGATTGTGCGTGGCGGTCTGTGAGGGGCATCGTTTCTCAGTGAGGCACCTTGCGTTCACGCCATGTGGCAAATTCATAGCTTCTGGTGATGTGGCTAGGGATTGTCCAGATTACGTGTCTCTCAAAGTTCACTGAACACTGGATTCCGTGATGTTCGCGTTCGTTCGAGTCGTACGCTGTGGATATTGATACTGAAGTTAGTATGTAGTCTCGTCCGATGCTCGTACAGTAGTCACTATGTCGTCACTCGTGTTGCCGGGTATACTTATGAGCCACTGCCTGTTCCCATCCACGCTGGCGTGCTTCTCTCCCGCACCTCCAGATCCGCGCTTTTTGGAATAGCCCTCGACCGCCAAGCCATACCTCCATATACCGAGCCTTAAGAGGACAAAACTCTCCTACCCAGATAGGAACGTCCGCAAAGTCGCTCAGCACCCTCCCAGCATCACCCCGTCGTACGGCCCCACGTGCTGGCTCGCGTTCCAGTTCAGGATAGTGACCGCTCCCGCGCTGCACTGCACGCTCGGATTGTCTTGGCCTATTCCGAGCACAACATATAAGAAACCGACTCGACTCATGATAGCATAATGCTCGGGGCGAGCCACTGCGGACGTACCGGGACACGAGACCCACACGTCGTCGTCTCGGATGTGGATCTCACCGCCGGGATGGTGGTACCCAAAGACATCGATAGGGGGCAGGACCGGGACGGGGTCCTCCTTGTTATTGATGCGCGTGAAGGAGACCGGCTGCGCGTCGGCGTAGTCCGCGAACGCCTGGTTTCCGACCTGCAGAAATGGGTGCTTCAGCGCGGGCACGCGTGGCCTGTGGCTGGGATTTCCTTACCCGGGGCGAGGCGTACCCGACGTAACGCACCGTCACGTTCGATGGCAGGTGGAGAGGCAGATACACCGCATCCAAGAGTGCGATGGCGGCGCCTTACGGGGGCAATGATAAAACAACTCAGAGCGGGAGGTACAAGGGCCAGTTAGACTTACCGAGGGAATGCCCGACGACGGTTACGTTGCTCGTGGGGTACGTGGAAAGCGCCTCCTCGACGGCGGCGACCACGCCCGGGGCGGATCTGAGAGTTGGCGCTGTGAAAAGTGGTTTCGGCAGGCGATTAGACATGCGTGCGCACCTGCTTTGTGTTCCCGCGAAGCCCCGGTGGACTAAGACAGATTGCTGGATGCCCGGGAATAGGGCCGAATCGAGAGGTACCTGCTCGATCAGCAAGTCGGTGATGATGGGAAGTCTGTGATGAGGCTCGATTCATCCGCTGCATGAAGACGCAGAATGACCAGAACTTACATCTTGCTGAAGTCTGTGCCCTGATGACCAACGATGATCTCGTCAAGGGTCGGGTCGTACCCGACGAACCCTAGAGCGCAAGGAAACTACTTAGTTAGCAAGCATGGTCGAAGACGGTCCTGAAAGCGAGGAAAGTGCTCACAGAATTGCGTTGCATCGCCATCGCCACCTGAAGCGACAGGCTGGAAACCAGGATTTGCGTCGCACTTTTCGCCGCAGCTCCAGTCGATCGTCAGCGAGGCGTTGCAGTTCGCGGCGGCCGCGAACCAGGTGTACGGCTTGAAGCCCGCGACCTCCGCTGCGGGCACCGGCGTGATGGCATCTTGGCGGGGCAGGAGCGTGGAGGCGGTCGGGACGGCGCGGATGTTCGTGGCCAGCGCAACGACGGTCGCCAGGAGCGCGAAGGAAGAGGTGGGAGCCATGTCGTCCGAGTCCAACTGGGCAGCTTCTGCCGGTCGCGACGGGCAGCTTTTATCTCTGCTGGAGTAAATGGGAGGACGACGTTGCACGCGAGGCTATGGCCGCGACCGCATGTCTTCGGCAATCTAGGCTGGGAACGAAGTATATGACGAGCATTCTTGCTGCCGGATGTTCAGCTGGGAATGGTGGAAGGCAGCGAAGGAATGACGTCCGTGGGCTTCCAATGATGGGAGTGATGATCTGCAGAACACATGAGCCAAGGCTGAGTAGTGCTTCATTCATACGCCCATGCATCTGCCGGGCCACCGATGTGCACGGTTAAGAAATCGCCGGGTGCTCCGTGGGCCTCTTTTCCGGCACGTTGAATCACCTGAAATCGTAAGTCTCGTCAGCCGGCCGTAACTGTCTGACTCACAGCATACTTGGGCTCAGTCTTGAGGCTGAGTAGTGACAGGAAGACCTACGTAGTACCCATCCACACTCAAAACGCTGCTTTGCTACCGGAGCTCTAGAACGAACAGCCGGTCCTAAACCAGCATATGCATGTGCGATGAAGCTCTATTTGCACATTCAGTTCGGACTCTTACGTACCCTGAGAACCTGCTACTGGATGGCAAGCTCCAGTGAACGTTGCATTTTGCATATCTCGCCGTGGAACATCGTGGCCTAAAGTTATGGGGTAGGAGGATTCCGTCCGACCTAGAGCACGTAAATTGCTCCATTATTCACGATGACTTCAACACCTCGTTTTTTGCTAGAAGAGTAGCAGAACACACCGCATATAGGTCAGTCAGCCTGAAGCATCCAGCCTTGAGACAATGAGACATTTGCGAAAAGAGTTCCACGGAAACAATAATAAAGGCAGCTCAAGCGCTCGAGGAGCCAATCCACCGGTTCGGCTTTCAGAGCTCCCGACGGGCCCGACCCCCCGCGTCTCGTCAAACTTTGCTCCTGGTCCGTGCGCACGGCGGTGGCCCTTATAAGCCCCGCCCGCGCATCGCTGCAACTCATACTTACCTTGATGGCACGCGCCCCTTCACGAACCAGGGTTCGTGGGCCGTGGGGGCCTCCCATAGCACGGCGACCCTGTCCCCAGGGGGACCTCGCGGTTTGTACGGGCTTCGGCTCGTGCACCGTCTCAATATTTTCCTGTCCTGCTTCGGCCCTCGGGCTGGGCAGGCCGTTTTCTTTTGTCCGTTCGTCCTCCTAACCCTAACCCTAGTATAAGTAGCACTGTAACTGTCATTTGATGTCCATAATAGAATCCACTTGTAATGAACCGTTTTCCTAATAACCTCGCTGGCTTATACGAGTGTTTACTCGACTACGCCGTGGCCCAACGTTGGAAGCACCTGCAAAGCAAGTGCAAGCTGAGCTCGTACCGGCAATGCCCGCACTGAGGGTCCTGTGTTTAGTATACACGCCACGATTGAGATGTACCAAGTCAGTCGGTTGTAATCTAACCAGCTCTCAAGCGTGTCGTTGAATGGCTCAGCCCTTCGACAACATTATAAGAATTGGCGTCATCAATTTACACCAATTTTGTACAAGATGTTTCGAGAATATACAGATGGTACCCATTGGTGCAGTCGCAGTCTCAGAGTAAGCAGCTCCGAGCCTACGAAAACTGTATGGGCTAGCCTCCTCCTCGTCCGGCGATGATGAGGATAGGGGAGGAGTCAATATGGGGGGGGGGGGAGAATAAGACGAATAAGACGAATAAGACGAATAAGACAGAGAGATTAAGATCGATGCGGCACTACAAAAGGTATTCAGACACCATCATACAGCACGAAGTCGAAGAGGACCTCACCATCTCAATGCCAGCTACGGAGCGTGCCCTGATCTTCGGGGCGGTTGCAGGAAGGGTATACGTCGCTATGCATCATTTAGATATGATGCGCGCTGAGCGATGCGGGGATGGTAGTATGTATGCCGTACGACCGTGGAGGTCGACTGCAGCAAGGGGTCCGAGGACGATCGAGACGAAAACCAGGCGGTGCCAACATCATGTTCCACGAAGGAATGCGCGTTCAACGCTCACCGGGAAGATCGATGTGATCCGATGCGACGGGCCACGCGGACATCGCGGGTCATGCTCGCATCGCAGGACGGCATGTCATTGTCAGACGGATCGGACGGGGTATCCGGAGTGGAGGCGCTGGGTGCGTCATGCAGCGTAGGTCGCTCAACGCGATCGTGGACTGCATCCATAGCCTCCGAGAACGGCAGCGACGGGGTGGAATACGAACGCGTGATGACCCTCGGTCGAGACGACCAGATGAACGGCCCACATGCGAGACCATTCCCGACGCAACAGCAGGTATGTGCCGTCTCTGCACCCGACAAACGCGGCCCCTCATTCTCGTCGATCAACGTAGCCTCGGAGCCTGGGGAGCCGCCTACGCGTTCCCGTGCGAGGTTGTAAAATCTCGAAGCGGCAGTGCCAGACCCTCCAAGGGGAACACTGGCGGACGCTGTTGGCAAAGTGGGATCAGCCAAACACGGGAGAGCGAACGAACGTCTACGGACCAGCATCCGCGTCCGCGACCGTACCCGTGGCCTCTTGAGGGGGCGCAAGCTCCGCCTCTTCTCGGAGACGCTCTCTTGAGCTCGAGATCGTTGCCTGTTGGTTTCATTTTGGATGATAAGAGGCAGTGGGAGAGGGCGTAGGAGTGCGTGCACTCACAGAGACTTCCGCCCGCAGATCCAGGACCTCGGCGGAGAGCTCGGAGATCTCCCTCGAGAGCCCCGCAGCGATGGACCGCAGCTCCAGCCAGTACGACGTGGCGCGATACACTCGCGGGCGCATGCGCTCGGCCCTGGTTCTTAGTCTAGCAGGGAGCAAGGTCGAGAGAATAAGGGCGATCAGCGATGACGGAGATCAAGGCACGATTAGAACACACAGAGAATGACGTACTGCTCTGCTGACTGCATGAACTTCAATGTTAGGCCGCTGTCGGGGATAAGACCGTCCTCCAAACTGGAAGTCAGAAGAGACTCCGTCTCCTTGAGCGCGTCGTCCACGACCCGGAAGAGGTACGAGGGCAGTCGGTGATAGACGTATCCGAGGGCGCAGGGAGTCAGGCCTATTACTCCCGATATGACATTCCAAGCATCCGACCAATTTACCATGGTCGATGGACCCGAAGGTATCGAAACTGCGTAGCACTAGTGGGGGTCTCGCGAAGAGAGCTAGAGGGACAGGCACGGGCGGCAGCCCCAAAAGTAAGTTCGGTGAGGACGTAATCGAAAGGGATCGCGATAGATCGTACGCACCTATGGGCAAGGACAGAGGCAACGACTTCGCACTACGAGGATTAGGACCTCAGTCGGGAACTGGGGGATTCCATCGTCCAGGGCCAGCCAAGATATACTGCGCATCGATCCCCCAAACCGGCCGTGCGCGAGGAACACATGCTTATCAATGTCAAGAGACAGCAAGTGCGGCGGACCGTTCGTCGTATTCTTCGTTCTCATCGAGAGGAGACCCTGTTGTGGGCTTATGAGAAATCGAGAGGGAACACAGGGAACACGTTGCAGAAGCTACGCCACAAGCGCCTGGACCACCGAAAGCACCGGAGGCGCGGCATTTGCGCATCGATCCAACGTCCACGATCTCAGTATGATCTCATGGGAACCGCAAACTCCGCACAGAAAACAAGAGTCCTCGCTCTCTAGAGTTCGTCCTGCGAAATCTCTCATTCCTTGCTCCAAATTCCTCTGGAATCTGCTCTCATATGTGCCGTCCTCAAACGTACCAAGCTGCGTCGACGTACGGCTCGCTACCAACGTTAACGCGTGGCTGAACCTGCATTGCGGTACGTTTTCTTCGTTTCCACTTAGTATCGACAGCACAAGCTTGGAACGACGCGAGGTTTTCGCTTCATGCATAGCTTAAAACTTTGTAGCTAAAGCATCCGCCGGCCCGCGTGCAAGTGCCCTGATCAGAACCAAGTTCATTCCACGAAGTTCAGCATAGTCCCAGCAGTGCCACAGAGTCTAGACAGTCGACCGCCTCTCATGCAAGAATCATCTCACAGGGCGCAAGACCTGCCCTCTCAGTTTCAGCACTCGAGATTGGGAACGAGAGACTCGACGGTAGGTCGCAAAGGCCCGCCGATGCAGGATACTCAGCTTTTCGAGTCAAGTCATACTATGAGTAGGATTTCTGTGATCTACCAGATTGACGATACCAGAAAGACGAGAGTCATTGCAAAGGCGTGCAAGGGGAACCGCACACGCACCTCGTAAGTTCGCGTTTCAGATCTTGCTTCTCGAAGTTCTCGTGTGCCTGGAAATCGGAATGATCGCACTGGTCGTTCTATGTCAAAATCGGAGTCCCGTCGGCATGTTTCTGGTAAAGCTTCATCCAATCGCAACATGCAATACGGGAACGACGTCATGGGCCAGCGTGTCCAGTTGCTTCTCCCGTTCGCAATGAACATAGCAGGCCAGACACAGCAGGGGATAGCCGAATGGCGCACCTACACTGTGGCCTGAGCTTCGCGGAAGCAATCCTGATCGGCCCCCTGAGTGGCTCAGCTCAGATTGACATGAGAGATACCGTCAAGCTATGTCTAGCGTCGCGGAAGGCCGCTTGAACCGACTTCCGCAATATCGAGTAAAATTCAAAATTCAATGTCCTGCGAGAATGCGCCCGTCCTTCAGAAGTTGCCACCCAGGGGAACTGTCGTACTTACATACTTCACGCACGTTCGACCACGGCGCGTCGAGATCTCCGTAGTTCATAGGACACCCCATTTCTCTTCCGAATTCCTTCACGAGTGGTCCACGGGATGGTCTGTCTTTAATTGTTGTTGCGATGACGAGGTGAGGACTCGTCCATAAGCCAGCATCTCAACACGGGGCTTACCGATGGCACATCCTGCAGACATACCGGAAGCGGTGCTCTTCAAGTCCGTTCGCTGGATATCTCCTTGATCAGTGAGCGTTCAATATCCTCGTTGGGGGCCTCCTGCCGAGGTTTCGAAGGGGGCTGCCCATATAAGGCAAGAGCGCCCGTTAAAGTTTGCGCTTAACCTCGACTTCTTCCGCAGCACGTTGCATCCGCCTTGCATGTCCCGACCTTCCACGGCGTCTTGCTTTGGTTCGAACATCAGAAGGCGGAATATATAGCTGAAGAGGCCTGAACATGAAACAGTGACCTGAACTGAGCATGGTGCAGTACGGCCGTGATGACCGAAGCTAGGAGATGTAGAGATGTTGGAGTGGCCTGAGGAGCGTCCGGGTGAGCATGCATGGTATACACGAGACGGGGTGGACGGAGGACGCACCTGGATTCTATTGCATGGGCCGCGACTCGCGCTACCCACAGTATATGACATGGAGACATCAGCGCAGACCGAGAGAGCAACCAGCCCAGGAACAGGCACAAGTTGAGACGTCTGTACAGCGTGTAACAGTGATATTGCAACATACGAGACGGACCAAGACGAGAGAGACCAGATAGAAAGCAGCGGTATATACGGGAGTCCTCCTTGCCGGGAAGGGGAATATGAGATACGGAACACGAGACGGATCCGAGATTGGTACGGATGAAGGGGAAAACACTGAGCGTACATAAGCGTGTGCGAACCGCGCGCACGCAGGCACTGAAACGGAGACAGGCAACATATGACCATGGGACGGAGTCAAAGAACAGAGTGAGCTTGGGTGTGGGCAGTATCATGACGACTGGGACTAACACTGGCATTGGGAATGGACGAGAGGGAGATGGATGGGATGGGGCATGGCAATGGGAGTGGAGTCTGTCATTGGCCGTACAAGATGGAAAGATGAGAGATTGATAACTGGAGAAGTGGAACATGGAAGCGTATGGAGACAACAGCCAATCAGTAATCAGACACAGCAAACGAGGAGAGAATCGGAGAGTCGAGGACATGGTTGGGGTAGAATGGAGGGGTGGAAATGAGGGCAGGAACCGGGAGGTACGACGGAAACGACAAACGATGGACAGTTCCGATACATGATGGACAGAGAGCAAATGGATAATTATTATGACCAGTCACGGAGAATAGAATGTACGATGTAGATGGCGGGCGAGGACACGATGGAGATATGGATGATGAGCCAGGGCCGATGTAGCAGATGGTGAAATATGCAGAGGTTCCATGGACAACTTTAGATGGCAGCGTAACGTATGAACAGAAGAGCAGATGGAAGGACCGTACGGCCGCAAAAGAAGCCAAAAAGACTAGAAGATCATACAATATATGGATGGATAGCCCGCACAACGGTTGGGGCGAGGACCTTCGAGAGGGATGAAGGAGTGACTGAGCGGCGCAGCCGGCAGAAGAACTTCGGAGGACGAGCGCGAGTTTGCAAGGCGGAACCGGAGCGCAATAATGATAGGTGAGAGCAGGAAATCGATGGAGCCAGTTCAACGGATGAGACGACCATAATCCAGTCGGCTTTCCTGCCGCGCCTGGTGGTTTTCCTTCTTCGGGAACGCGTTCCAGAACCGTAACGTCTCGTCGCCAGCGCCAGTTACGATGGTTTCGCCTTCCGGGCTCATCGCGAGGTAGAGGACACGGTGTGTGTGGCCAGTGAGGGATGCAACCATGTCGAGGGACGGATACTTCCAAATGCAGATCTGGTTCTGCGCGGTTGTCGACGAGAACCCGTGGGTGGAGACGATCTCGTGTGATGTCAACGACCAGATGAGGTTACAAACCTGAAGAGGAAAAGTCGTTGGTCGTTGGTTAACCTCGCATACCCCGGCGTCGACGCAACGCACGACCCACCTGACTGCCAGTGTCGAGCTCGCTCAACATGGTGCCTGTCTGGACATTCCAGAACCGGATGTGCTTATCAGCGGTTCCTCCCCCCGTAGCGAGGATCCCGGAGACATGGGGGTCCCATGCGAGGGCCTTGACGGCGGCCGTATGTTCATGGAACTTCCATAACGGCGTGTCTCCTTCGTCGCCTCCACTTGAGCTCCCGGGCACGTTTCCAACACGTCCCGGGGTACCACCTAGGCCACCAGGTCGCTTTGACCCCCGTAGGTCCCAGATGCAGACCTTGTTGTCGTTGCCGCCGCTAGCAAGCGTTGCTGCTTGCGGTCCACCATCGCCACTCCAGCGCAGGCCACAAACCTCCTGTCTGTGCCCTTGACATCGCTTGAATGGTCGGGAACCAGCCTCACGCACGTCACGATGGTGAACCGAACGATCGCGAGAGCCGGAACTCAGGATGTGGGCGTTCCATGAAAGCGCCCCGATACGTTGAGTATGCGCGCGTTCGTACGTCCTAGTTAACTGGAGTGTATTGGCGTCGTAGATGTGTAGCCGCCCAGACAGTGTGCCCACAGCAAGAGTCGTTCCCTGTAATGTTCGTCAACATTCTCAATCTCAATCTACCACAAAACGTCAAATAGAAAAGTGGCGCCAAAACCCTAACCACCACCCTAAACCACCGTCCAGACAGGTTGCGCCAACGACCATAGAAAGGTGTGAAGCAAAGCCTGGCGGCAAGTGCCGGTTTTTGTTCCAACTTCCAAAAACGGTGGACAATGCGGCAGGAGAGGGATGGGCGCTTGAAGTGGTTTGCGGCGGTGGCCATATTGGTGGGGATCTCAAGAACGCACACATACCTTCTGTACCCATGAGACTGAGCTGATCGTGTCGTGCAGGTTGTTGAGATCGCATAGCTTCGAGACTTGGGCGGTATGTGCCGTCCACAAGTATACGCACGACCCAAGGCCGACACCCAACACGTTTGTACTTGACCAGTCCACAAGATTGAGGTAGAAGTCGTCTGCTAGTTCCGGCGCGTCCAATACACGATACGGGGTCTTGCATACGCTCCGTAGTTGGCGACGTGGGCTCTCCAGTAACTGGCGGCTCTCCGCACGGACAGGGCTCAGCGAGTAAGCCTCGTCTGTCGGCATATCTAGGCGCCGAGAGGGAGTGGTCGGGTTGGATCGAGACGGCGAGTTGAACGCAAATAAGCGGCGGCGAGTGGGTGTGGTTGGTAGGTTGGTTGTGGAAGCGGCAGGAGGACGTACGGGAGACCCAGGCCGCTGTGGTGAAGCAGGAGTGACTTCAGTGTGGAGGATGGTGTTGAAAATCGAGTTGGCTTGTTCCTTCAACGCGTCAGACTCGGTGGGGATGATCCGATTCTTGCTTGGGGTCGACGGTGTCGCGTCGTCCATGAGATGGAACGTGGTTCTCATGTCTCCTGCGTCGCGCGAGGGCACGAAGCGGTCTCCATAGTCTCTATACGCGTTACGCTCTGGGCTCTCCGGAGTAGCTCCGTCGCTCGTCCCCGGTCTGGAGTCCAACGAGGGCGTAGATGCTGAGGCCGCCGGGAATACGGGATGGAATCGCGTGCGATTTTTCCGGGGACTTTCTTCGTCCGCCCCGCGTAAGCGCTTCCCAAACGGCGAGTTCTTGAGTCCAGCCATAGTGTTTGTTCGAATTATGGTCAATAGTGGCGAGGACGGGAGGATTGCAGCATGAGCCAGAGGGAGGAGGCGGAGGAGGGTGGTGGTTGGTGGCAGACCGCGCGAGCGCGACATCGCGAGACGCGTCGCGACAGTTCAAGATCCGATACGAACTCCGCCACGGATCCTAGGGCGGGGCGTCGCCCCCAGCCTTCGGCATCTCGCGAATATTCTGGGCGGAGTCTAAATACCCATCTTGTTCCGCAACCCCCACCGACCCCGCGCATGGATCGACTATGAACGTGCGCCCGCTTGCCATCCATCCCAGATTCCTACTGCTCACGCCTCCGATGTCCAGAACCTGCTCAGGACTCTCACCGCAAGCCAAGTCAAGTCCTCGTTACCCGAATCCGAGCTCAAGTTATTATTAAGCGCCGTTAAGGAGACCCGCGTAAGTGGCTGGCGTCACGCATCCTCGGCCCCGCTCTCAACGTCTTCCAGCGGTCGTCCAGCGACCCCCAGAAACTCGCAGATGCGTTCTACGACTCCCTCGAGGGTCTTCTTCTTGACCTCCGCATGGTCACCATGGTGGGACCTCTATCAGCCACAGCCATGTCCACACGTGAGTTAATGCGCGTTTGTAGGATAACCGGGATGCGGAGCCCTTCCTGAAGCCGGTGGCCAAGTCGGAGGTGCCGGATTATTATGACAGTATGTGTACCCTCGCTCAGGTCCATCGTCAAGATCCTCACTTCAACCGCAGTCATCACCACCCCCATGGACCTCCAGACGATGTTGAAGAAGGTCAAGCAACGCCACTACAAGTCCAAACGGGAGTTTAAGGATGACCTGGATCTTATATGGTCGAACTGCTATCAGTATAACGCAACGGAGGTGAGTGACCACAGCTGATATTTCTCCACTACTGGTGCACGCACGCCACGCTCTTGTGCTACGAGCTAGGTCCACTTTTGATCTTTATTCCACGGACCTCGCATCCCCTGTTAGCCGTGAATTTGTCGTCCCGACGCGCCCGCGGTTGCCCTTGTGCTTCTGGCATTCGACTGTGGTGTCGCACCCGCGTTTCTCCATATTCTGTGGCTAGGCTCAGCAGTGCGGGAGCGGGTCGCAAGGCATCTCGATCTTAAGCACGGTGCATGGTGAATGGCCTGTCTGCGCGGATGGGAGCGGATGGTAATCCTACATTCCGGTCACGCCTGCTGTTGTAGCCGCTCCTCTCGCGTGATCATCTTATCCATGACCCTTGAGAAGCTTGTAGTGGTTTGTAGCAAAGAGTTTATAAACATCACACGGCAGACCTTGAACTTTAGGAGATGTCCCTTTGAGCCCTGGTATTTGCTTCGTACGACGGAGAGCGCGGCCGCTGATACAATGATACGTAGGACCACCCTCTCCGGCAATACGCGTCAAGGCTGAGTGGGAAGGCGGAGCGCCTCCTGAAGAACATAACGGACTACAAGGAGCGCGCCGATCCCATCATCCCTGGCGAGGTGCCCGTCCGCGGCGTCACCCCTCGCGTGAACGGTATCACCCTTAACGGGACTGCCCGCCACTTTCCTGGAGCGACCTTCCGGTCGCCCAGTCCGACCAAGCAAGGACCTCCGCTCCCGGGCCAGTCCAGGAAGATCCAGCGCGACACAACCTTCGAAGAATCGTCTGCCTTCGTCAGAACCCAGACGGGCATGTCAACATTCCTAGAATTGGAGCATGATGTCGACGAGTACCTCTCGCGCACTCCAGTCCCGGACGCCTCCGACCCGAAGGTGCAGCGGTTGAAGCAGCGGCTACTACGGTACGCCGTGCCGTTTGAGGATGACGGAGATGTCGATCTGAGCACGCTGGATGGGGAGGTGGGGGCGAAGCGGAAGTTGTGCGTTCGAGTCGACGTTGCTGTTCGAGCTAAACACTGACCTGTTGCAGGAACGGCTTCATGGATGACCGGCCGCGGAAGCGTGCACGGGTGTACAGCCACAACGCGGCCGACAAGGATGTCGCCGAGCTGTGGTGGGACGCCATGCGTTCGGATGAGCTGCTCGCCAACGGTCTCCCGTCTCTTACTCGCTCCGTCTCGAGGGATGTTTCTGCGCCCGGGCCACATGGTGCGATCACCGACCCGCCGCGGAATTCCACTCGCCGGAAGAAGAAAAAGAAGAAGGAAACGACGTCGACGAACACCATGCTGTACCACATGAACAACAACATCCGCACCCTCCGGAGAGTGCGCACGACGCATGCGAAGTTCACCGCTCTCAATCAGAGTTTGGAGGAGAACGGCGGCATCGCGCTACCCCCAATCCACGACATCCAGGAGGATCTCGACGACGTGGTGGATGAGCGACCTTGGAAGCCGACCGGTGCAGGCATCGACATGGGCGGGGACAACGCCAAGGATTGTTTGCATTGGATGGGGAACAAGGTCCTGGAGCATGCAGGCTTCCAGGGGGCGTCGAAGATGGCGCTGGATGTCCTGTCGAGCGTCACTGCGGAGTACCTGCAGAACGTCGGTCGGATGATCCGGTTCTTGTGCGACAAGTACGGTAACCAGATGACTCCTGAAGTGCGTGCTCTTGTGTTGCCAAAATCAACTGCACGGGATCTAACAGTTCGGCTCAGGAAATCATTCTTCACACCCTTTTCGAGAGCGGTATCACCCAGATCAGCGACCTCGAGCGGTACATCAAGGACGACGTTGTGCGCTATGGCGGCCGACTTGCGGAGTTAGAGAAGAAACTCGGCAATGCATATCGGGAGGCCGTCAGTTGTCATGCTTATCGTCTGCAGATGTTCGTAGCTAATTCGCGTGGCTCAGACAACGGAGGAAGCTTGGGACGACGAAGCCCTCTTCCGCATGGAGGGCGAAGAAGAGGAAGGCGAATTCGTCACGTACGCGAATCACGTTTCGACTGTTGCCGGTTCTTATCGTTTCTCTTTCCAGGGGCAACTTCGCCGAATCCTTCGGAGAGGACTTCTTCGGTCTCAAGGAGCTCGGCATCGCCGACGAGTTTGGGCTCTCGAGTCTTACCGTACCCAAGCGACTGCTCAAGGGAAAGAAAGCCGGGATCAAGGAGGATCCTTCAGCGTACGTGTTTTTCTCTGCGTTGCCATTAGCGACTGTCTCATTTTCTGCCCACCACAGCGCGAAGCCTCTCGAACCGCCTCCTCCCTTCCCGCCGCCTCCACCGTTTATACCCCTGGATTCGAACACCGTCGACGACCAGATCGGCTTGCTCAAGGGATTCTATCAGACTCGCGTTGCCGAGGCATCAGCCGCCCTCGTCGCTCCTCCCCCACCGGTCCAAGCCGGCCCAGGCCTCCCGCCTCCCCTCCCCGCCCCCGGATCCATCAACGGGCTTCCCGCTCCCTACGCTGCTCCCTCTCTCCCCTCCATGCCCGCCAACCCCGCCCCCGTCGATCCCGCCTTCGCCGCGCCCCCCCATGGGCCCCCAGAGCCCGGGCAGGTCGTCGTGCTCCCAGACGACGCGCCCAGCCTACTGCACACGAAGATCGGGCCGCTGGGGACGATCAACAAGGCCGCGCCCGCCGCGAGCACCGCGAAGAAGAAGAGCAAGGCGAAGCCGCCGGCGCCCACGCCTGGGCTGCCCCCCGCAGACGGGGACGCGCCGCCCCCAGCGACCCCCGGGCCGCCCCCGCCGCCCCCGCTGATGCACTCGTCGAGCGTGGGGGGCGGGGGCGAGGCGAAGAAGGGCAAGGGCGCGGGCACGCCGAGCAAGAAGAAGGCGAAGGTCGAGCCGTTCCCGCCTGCCGTCATGGCGAGCGCGTGAAGCAGCACGCCTGCCGACTCTGCGGTGTGACCTGTTGCCTTCAGGCTGCTCTTGGACGGCCCAACTCGAACCGTTTCGTCGTGCAAGGCGCGATGGCGCCGATGGTGTGGGGCCGTGTATATATTTGTTTCCTGGACCGGACGCCTGTCGTTGGATCACATTGTATCTGTATCATTATCGTATATTCCGTCGCGCGGTTCCGCATTGATGGCTGCACAGGACTGCGGCGTGGGGTATGCCGTTGTTCATTATATGCAAGACGGCGACCGGTTTAAGATTAATGGGTTTGAATCGATAGGAATTCTATTCCAATAAATATAGACTACAGCGATGCGTGCACCAGATCCAGATTTCCCTACAATATTGTGAAAGAACTTGTCCTCCGTGGCCGATACAGAGCTGGAGCGCGGAGCAAGTGAACGTGGGGTTAAGGAGGGAAAGGTAGCCAGACACTTACTCGCAGTACAGTAGATGGATACAAATAGTGCGTACAAAAGCAATACAACTGACCCATCCCTGACCTTTGGATCCGAGACGACGCCTGAGGCGGAAGTCGGGGCCTCGACGTCCGGCTCGGCGAAGCAGCTCCCGGGGCCGTGTCGACGATTCTCATAGCGTAGACTAAACACCAGAAAGCGAGGCGAAAGCAAAGGCTAGTGGTATTTGGTATTCGTCAGCTTTGCGACTGCGTCGATCGAAAGTGTTGAGAACACGCACACGATGACCTGCGTCTATGCAACAAGGCGCTTGAGATGATACAATCCTTCCCGCGCGACGGCAACTGTGTCGTAGACGACGCGTTCCGACGTCGTCTCCGTCCGCGATCGTAGTCTCCAGCGGAGGAAGACGCTGGTTTGCTGGGATCGAATGCTGTTGAGGAGCGTCATAGATTCTACGGCAGTCAAGCGTTTGGCAGGATCCGGCTGAGTCATGGCGTCCACGAGGGGTTGGAGGAACTCGAGACCGTGGTATACCTTGGGGCAGGGTGAGAAGATGGGAAACCTAGAGTATGAAACGAACCGACCTCGATGAACTCCTTCAGGTATAGAGTACCCAGTGCGAACACGTCCACTTTGAAAGCATCATATGGGACGTCGAATGACATCTCTGGCGCCTCCTTACACCGTCCTTTAATACCGATCGCGTCCGGGCGGGCTCCCTCGGCAAAGCGGACGGAAATGCCGAAGTCGATGAAGAAATAGCGGACTGGGTGCTCGAGCCGCGACAAGGGGGTAAGCTCATAGACAGCATCTTCGGAAAACTTGCGGCGGACAGGATGATGGCCGTTGGGATAAAGAGCTCTGCCATCCATCATGGTGTTTGCAGCGGCGACGTCCCTGAGGGTGCATGATTAGACAATGTGGAGTTGCAGACGAGGGGGATGTGCTCACCGATGGGCGACTCTATGCTTATGCATGAATGCAAGGCCCTGCGATGGCCGTCACATGAGAGGGACATGCGAAGAATGCGAGCTAGACACACCTCGAGAGTCTGTATGACGAAGTCTACGACCTCTCCAACCGCCTCAAAATCGGGATCGTTGAATGGGCGGAGATAGGGCATGACGAGGAAGCACATCCCCGGTTCTTGTGTGTCGTCCATGACTTCGAGCAGCGAGACGGTGTGGTTACGGCTGTCATGAATGGAAGCGAGAAATCGGCCGATCTCTATTTCTTCGGTGTCCCGACGGGTATGCTTGATGGAGACGCGGTGGTTATTGTGGATGTCCGTAGCGTCGATGACGTTGTATTTCTAGGATCCGTGTCTTAGGCGGAGCTCAGAAGGACGAGATGCTAGATGACGGGGGGGGACTTACGTTGAGCTGAATTGAGTCCTCGCAGTATGTCGGGTCAAGGTTTGTGCCGACCCAGGAAGGGTGCCAACCTGGGAGGTATCGGCGCCTCAAAACATAACCTCTTTCCTTCAGGAACTGTTGTTGGGATTGCCAGAAAAGCTCGGAGGGCATCAGGTCATAGACTCCTTGGCGGGTGAGCTCAGCTTGGCGCTCCTGTCGGTGGGGACTGAGGTAGGCATAGCGAGGCAAAGGATTCATTAGCAGGGCAGGGTGGAATGGGTATATGAGGCAAGGCGTCAGCCAGTGAGTGTCAGAGGGAAACTGGCGGATGGCGGATGCCAATACCAGTAAGTCCTTGTAGAGTAGAACTAGACCAACGTTGAGCCTGTTCGAGTTGGATGTTGGTTGGTGCGCTCATCAGGCGCCGGCGTGCCGATCGAGATATCAGGCAGACGTGCGCCCGGCGCCATGTCCAACGACTCTTCGCACACGCCGCCTCCACGCCTGCTCCCGTGAAATTGAAAACCAGTGCCTTCCTGCCTACAGGCTCGTTTTGGAATCCGCCTCGTGTCTCCTGTCTTTGCACGTATGTATATCATCACACTCAAGACATGCTCCCCCTCCAAGCCCCCTCCCCAAGTCCTCTACTCCCAATTCCCCTCACCGTTCGCCCAACTCTTCCCCCTTACGTCTTCTCCTTCCTCTCCCCACCATTTCCCCCTTTCTGGCCATGGCTAGCGGCATGGACATATGGGGAGCGATCGCCAGTGCCATCGGCGTGCTCACTACCATCCAGATCATCATAATTATCATCAATAGTCGACTCCCAAGCAAACGCATCCGTCTCTTCGAGCGGACACTCAAGGACACAGAAGACCTCCTCCAGTCCGTAGCCGAGGAAGGACTGTTCAATGACAACGGCCACTACGTCGCCCACACAAAGATTAGGATCTCCAAGTGAGTTCATCGTGTGCTGACCCATCTAACCCTTCTCAACTGATGTTGACAGCATCTGCACACGTCTGCAAGAGCTTCGCCAAGAGTCTTTTACGGCAAAGACATACAGCCAAGAGCTTAAACAGTGGTGGTGGGGTCTCTCTGCCCAGATCATCGTGTGCGACAATGAGTTGAAGGAGCTGAGAGCAGAGATCTCGGTACGTTTATGCAGGTTTCTGCATCGACCGATCTGCGGCTACGTTTTGTTGATTCGCTCTTCAGGTTACAAGTACTGAAGCTCGCCTGGCTTTAGCTCGGCAGCGCGAAGCCGCCCTGCGTGACGGGATGGCGTCCGCAACCCTAGGTAGGCTTTCCGTCGTCTCTTGGTTGTGTTGTACATCTCACAAGTGTCACGCAGACGATGGATCCAGTCAAGCCCCTGCTGCAGAACCTGTACCTGGTGGGGGTTCGTGCGATTCGGGGTCAGCGGAGGAGGCTCCCTTGACGGACTCCCGCCCCGACAGCGCCACTCTCCCAGAACAGTTCGAGCAGGAGCGCCCCCAGGCCATTCACACAGACGGGTGTGAAGATAGTGCCGTCGCGACCGAAGGGCCAATTGACAACGACGTGTACGACGCCGACGGCACCAAGCTCGCCAATTGTTGTGTTCAAGGGCCACCTCAGCGCCCCACTCGGTCAGACTCGGCGGATACCCTTCCTCCGTACTGCCAACAAGGCAGCGTTTTCCCACCTTATCCTCCCTGTACCCCCCCAGCTTGTTCCACCGACTCTACCTCCCCACTGGAGTCAGTGGAGACCCCTGTGATGCGCACGACTGTACTCCTCGCCCGCTGCACCGCCGCAGACTCGGCTCGGACGCGCAAGCTCATCAAGGCGCACCGGCGCACGCTCATGGTGCACAACGTGCCGTGGAAGCCCCAGAGCGCACCGCACCTTCTGCACGGAAACTCTGCTGCGGCTTCTGCCATAGCCGCCGACCGCCCATCGAACAACACACGCCATTGGAAGCTCTTGGAGGAGAGGTCCAGAGCCCCACTCCGCTCGTATATTGCCGTCCTCTCGCACGAGGCGATTATCGATACGGCACCGCACGCCACTTCTAGCGGACAAGCTTGAAGCTTGAGGGCCTCCCCTCCCGGCCTCTCGGTGACCTTGCAGCTTTTGGCGGCTGCAAGGTCAGTATCAAGACGTTGAGCTGATGTCCGTCCAGACAACGTCCCAATGTCTGGAATCCTCCAACAAGTGTCAAGAACGTTTTCCAACGCCCAACGGCCCATCTGTCTCCCCCTCTTCGCTATTAAGGAAACATGGCACTTGCATGCCCTTGCATGGCGACCATTGTATTTGTATTTGGAATCATTGCGTACACGTTGTTGCCCAGACGAGTAGTTGGTGCCCCGCCCCCCTGCTTGCACCTGGTGCCGTCGGACTCGCATGTACAGTATCGTCGATAGAACCTCAAGCCTAACCGTTTCCGTTCATCAGAAGATTCTACCCGCCCATAAGTGCTCGTGCGCCCCCTCAGAGTCGAAGCCCCAGGCCTTACGGCGGAGTCACGTTTTTGGTGATGTACAGGTAACAGTAAGCCTCGCCAATCTGAAGCCTCCTAGTACTTTCCTGGATGCGTTCTCACGGCGTTTGCCCTAGGAATTACGCCCAGAATATGCTTCCGAGATCCCTGCGAGTAGCCCAGGAGTAGCCCACCTGGTTGCGTTATTATTGTGGCCTCGCGTAACAGTCGGACGCTTGCGTATCGTTGGACGAATCCCCGCTCGTATCGCCTCCGATCATTAATGTTTTTCGATGAAATCCATGTGCCCGCTCCCTCTGATGAGCCACTGTGGTGGCGGGTCCCAGCTTGGACTCCTCTAGCATTTGATCGATATCCCCAAGAGCTCTCTGATCTACTTACTTGTTATCTCCAGCTTCATGATTGTTTGTGCCTTCGACTATGTGATACCCAATCGCCGTCTCACTCGTTGGTCTGTGGGCCGTGCTTCCTTCTAGCTAAATGTCAGGAGGAACACTTCCGTTTAAATGTACGCTTTAGATCATGTTGCGCTGCAAGACGCTGGCGATGTCCTATGTAAGTTCCGTCCTGCATCGAGGGTGGCCTCTTGGACGTGCAGCTGCCGGCAACGTGCGACTCGGCATTATCTGCGGTCGCTGTCCCTGACAACTGGGGTAAGCCTGAGCTCGATTGTATGTAGGCTTCGCCGCCCGTAGACCAGTCGTACAGCCCAATCCACGTCGCGAACGCACCATAGGGTGTTGACGGATGGTTTGAAGGGATAACGATTCTAATTCTGTTCCAACCTAGACTACAGCGATATGCGCACGCACACCAAATATTGTTCTACACCATCGCCCGAGAGCTAGTCCTCCTCCGTGGGCGATACAGATGGCTAGAGCCCGGGCAGGTTGTCGTGCTCCCGGACGACGCGCCCAGCCTCATGCACACGAAGATCGGGCCTCTGGGGACGATCAACAAGGCGGCGCCCACCGCGAGCACGGCGAAGAAGAGCAAGGCGAAGCCGCCTGTGCCCATGCCTGGGTTGCCTCCGGCAGACGGAGACGCGCCGCCCCCAGCGCTCCCGCTGATGCACTCGTCGAGCGTGGGGGACATGCCAGCGGGCGAGGCGAAGAAGGGCAAGGGTGCGGGCACGCCGAGCAAAAAGAAGGCGAAGGTCGAGCTGTTCCCGCCCGTCGTCGTGGCGAGCGCGTGAAGCGTGCCTGCCAGCGGTGTTACCTGTTACCTCCAGGCTGCTCTTGGACGGCCAACGCGAACCTGTTCGTCGTGCGGGGTGCGATGGCGCCGATGTGTATATTTTTGTTTTCTGGACCGGACGCCTGTCGTTGGATCACATTGTATCTGTATCATTATCGTATATTCACGCGGTTCCGCACCGACGGGCGCCCCAGCTCCAGTACTGGCGGGGGGGGGGAGGTGGCATGTTGATGATATGCAGGGCCCGGTTTAATTCGGTGAGGAGTCAGGACGGATGGTTTGAACCGAGAGGAATTCTATTCCAATTCCAATACATATAGACTACAGCGGTGTGTGCATGCGTGCACCAGGTTTCCTTTTATACTATTGCTCGGGAGCTCGTCCTCGTCCTCCGTGGCCGATACAGAATAATGAGAGATGGGCTGGAGTGTGGATGGAGCAAATGAACGTCGGGTCCGAGAGGGCAAGGTAACTAGACACTTACTCGCAATGCAGTAGATGGATACAAACAATGCGCGTACAAAAAGCAATACAGCCGACCCATCCCCGACCCTTGGGGGATCTCGACGTTAAGGTCGGCGAAGCCGGCTTCCCGGGGCCGCAAAACGATTATCAGAGCGTAGACTAAGCACCAGAGAGCGAAACGAAGGCAATCGCTAACGCTGTCCGTCAGCTGCGCTACAGGGATCTGGATCTGGAGTGTTGAGAACACGCACAGAACAATCTGCGTTCATGCAGCAAGGCGCTTGAGATGATATAAGCCCTCCCGCGCAACGGCCAAGGTGTCGTAGACGACGCGTTCCGACGTCGTCTCCGTCCGCGACCGTAATCTCCAGCGCAGGAAGACGCTTGTTTGCTGGGACCGAATGCTGTTGAGGAGCGTCATGGATTCTACGGCAGTCAAGCGTTTGGCAGGATCCGGCTGAGTCATGGCGTCCACGAGGGGTTGGAGGAACTCGAGACCGTAGTAGACCTTGGGGCAAGGTGAGAAGATGGAAAACCTGAGGCGTGAAGCGAACGGACCTCGATGAACTCCTTCAACAACAAGGTACCCAGGGCGAACACGTCGACTTTGAAGGCGTCGTACGGGACGTCAAATGACATCTCCGGGGCCTCCTTACATCGTCCTTCGATACCAACCGTCTCTGTGCGGGCGCCGTCGGGAAAACGAATGGAAATGCCGAAGTCGATGAAGAAGTAGCGGACGGGATGCTCAAGTCGCGACAAGGGGGTAAGCTCGTAGACGGCATCCTCGGAGAACTTGCGTCGGACAGGATGATGGCCGTTGGGATAAAGAGCTCTGCCGTCCATCATGATGTTTGCAGCGGCGACGTCCCTAAGCTTGACGGTTGGCCATGTGGAATTGCAGGCGAGTGGAAGGAGCTCACCGATGGGCGACTCTATGCTTATGCATGAATGCAAGTCCCTGTCATGGCCGTCACATGGAAGGTACACAGGAAGGATTCGAGCTGGACACACCTCGAGGGTCTGTATGACGAAGTCTACGACCTCTCCAACCGCCTCGAAGTCGGGGTCATTGAATGGGCGGAGATAGGGCATGACGAGAAAGCACATCCCCGGTTCTTGTGTATCGTCCATGACTTCGAGCAGCGAGACGGTGTGGTTACGGCTGTCATGGATGGAAGCGAGAAATCGGCCGATCTCTATCTCTTCGGTGTCCCGACGGGTATGCTTGATGGAGACGCGGTTGTTATTGTGGACGTCCGTAGCGTCGATGACGTTGTATTTCTAGGATCCGTGTCTTAGGCGGGGCTCAGAAGGACGAGATGCTGGATGAAGGCGATGGACTTACGCTGAGCAGAATTGAGTCCTCGCAAAATGTCGGGTCAAGGTTTGTACCCACCCAAGAAGGACGCCAGTCTGGAAGGTATCGACGTCTGAGAACATAGCCTCTGCTGTTGAGGAACTGTTGTCGGGACTGCCAGAAAAGCTCGGAGGGGATCAGGTCATAGACTCCTCTGCGGGTGAGCTCGGCTTGGCCGTCCTTTGCTTCGGGAGTGAGGTAAGCATAACGAGGCAAAGAGTTCATGAGAATGGCGAGCACAGAGTGGAATGGGTATATGAAGCAAGCCGCGAGGCGGAGGGTGCCAGAGTGAATCTGCTGGATGAGAGCAGATCAGGCGCAGATCAAGGTCACGGTCGTGTTCAACCTGGCACGCCAGAAGGACGCGCCCATCAGGCGCCGGGTGTCAACCACGTCACCGAATTAGGTTTTCAGATCTCACACCTCCTCCACAACTTGTGTCGTCAAATTGAAAAACCAGTGCTCTTTCCACCTAAGTACACGCTCGCTCTGGAATCTGCCTCATGGATCATTTGAGGCCTGCCCCTCGACATATGTATATAATCACACAAGACATGTTCGCCCTCCAGGCTCCCTCGCCAATTCCTCTACTCCCAATCTCCGTCACCATTCGCCCAACTTGCCCCCCTCTCATCCTCTGCTTCCTCTCCGACTCTTTCTCGCTTTCTCAACATGGCTAGCGGGATGGACATATGGGGAGTCATCGCCAGTGTCATTGGCGTCCTCAGTACCATCCAGATCATCCTGACCATCATCAATGGTCGACTCCCAAGCAAATGCATTTGTCTTTTTGAACGGACGCGCAAGGACACCGAAGATCTCCTCGACTCCGTGTCCGAGGAGGGGCTGTTTAATGACAGCGGCCGCTACGTCACCCACACTAAGACAAAGATCTCCAAGTGAGTACGCCGTCCGTTGGCCCCATCTCACTCATCTCAACTGATACCGACAGCATCTGTGAGCGTTTGGAAGATCTTCGGAAAGAGTCTTTCATGGCGAAGACATACAAAGAAGAGCTCAAACAATGGTGGCGGGGTCTCTCTCGACGGATCACTGTGTGCGACAATGAGCTGAAGGAGCTGAGAGCAGAGATCTCGGTACGTTTCTGCATCGACCCCGCTGCGGCTGCATTTTGTTAATACGCGATTAGGTTACAAGTACTAAAGCTCGCCTGGCCTTAGCTCGTCAGCGCGAAGCCGCCCTGCGTGGCGGGATAGCGTTCGCAACCCTAGGTAGGCTTGCCATCGTCTCTTGGTTGTGTTGTACGTCTTACATATATCGCGCAGACGCTGGATCCAGTCAAGCCCCTGCTGCAGAATCTGTACCTGGTGGGGGTTCGTGCGATTCGGGGTCAGCGGGGGAGGCTCCCCCGACGAACTCACGCCCCGACAGCGCCACCCCACCAGAACAGCTCGAGCAGGAGCGCCCCCAGGCCATTCACACAGACGGGTGTGAAGAGAGTGCCGTCGCGGCCGAAGCGCCAATTGACAACGACGTGGACAACGGCGACGGCACCAAGCCCGCCGATTGTTGTGTTCACGGGCCACCTCAGCGCCCCACTCGGTCAGACTCGGCAGATACCCTTCCTCCGTACTGCCAACAAGGCAGCGTTTTCCCACCGTATCCCCCCTGTGCCTCCCCAGCTTGTCCCAGCGACTCTACCTCCGTACTGGAGACCCCTGTGATGCGCACGACTGTACTCCTCGCCCGCTGCACCGCCGCAGACTCGGCTCGGACACGCAAGCTCATTAAGGCGCACCGGCGCACGCTCATGGTGCACAACGTGCCGTGGAAGCCCCAGAGCGCACCGCATCTTCTGCACGGAAACTCTGCTGCGGCTTCCGCCGTAGCCGCCGACCGCCCATCTAACAACGCACGCCATTGGAAGCTCTTAGAGGAGAGGTCCAGGGCCCCACTCCGCTCGTATATTGCCGTCCTCTCGCACGAGGCGATTATCGATATGGCACCGCACGCCACTTCTAGCGGACAAGCTTGAGGGCCTCCCCCCCTCCCGGCCTCTCGGTGACCTTGCAGCTTTTGGCGGCTGCAAGGTCAGTATCAAGACGTTGAGCTGATGTCTGTACAGACGTCCCAATGTCTGGAATCCGCCAACAAGTGTCAAGAACGTTTCTCAACGCCCAACGGCCCATCTGTCTCCCCCTCTTCGCTATTAAGGAAACATGGCACTTGCTTGCTCTTGGAGACTTGCATGGCGACCATTGTATTTGTATTTGGAATCATTGCGTACACGTTGTTGCCCGGACGAGTAGTTGGTGCCCCGCCCCCCTGCTTGCACCTGGTGCCGTCGGACTCGCATGTACAGTATCGTCGATAGACCTCAAGCCTAACCGTTTCCGTTTATCAGAAGATTCTACCCGCCCATAAGTGCTCGTGCGCGGCTGCAGTTGCCAGTGGCGGAGTCACGTATCTGGTGAGATGTACAGTAAGCCTGGCCAATCTGAAGCGTCCTAGTACTTTCCTGGAAGCGCGCTCACGTTTGCCTTAGGAAGTAGTGTTACACCCAGAGCACACCTCCTCCCTGCGCCCTGCGTGTAGCCCACCTGCTTCTGTTGTTATTGGGGTCTCGCGTAACAGTCGGACGCTTGCGTACCGTTGGACGAACCCGGGCCCCCGGGGCTCGCTCGTATCGCCCCCGATCATTAATGTATCTCGATGAGGTCCAGGTGCTCTACCGAGCTCGGGCTCCGCAAGGTCCCTCGTACTTCTGCACCATTGGTGGCGTATCCCGACTTGGATTCCAATCGTATTTGATATCGATATTCACGAGCCTTCTGAAGTGTCGTCTGCAGCTTCACGTCGGAATGCCTTCGACGGACACTGCATCGCCATTTGATCGCGTCTTCCTCGTTGGCCCAAGTATACATGGACCGTGCTCCCTCCCTTCTGGCTTCGACGGGGGCCTCCGCGACCCCCTACCTACTCGCGTGAGTCGCGGCTTGCGCGCGCCTTCTTCGTGTTCAGACAGGACTAGTACTGCGTGAAGGGCTGTGTCTATATAACTAGGACAAGAGACGCCCTCGCGTCGCTCCGGCAGACTTATTGAAGCCTGACATTCTTCAATATATGAGCGGAGGGCTTGGATAGACAGAGCGGTTGAGGACTATATAGTGACCGGTGGTGCCAGACGTTGAGGCGTGAGGATGGCAGGTTGACGAACGGCAAACTGTCATAAGTAAGTTATTCGGAAGCGCTGCGCGCGCGCGGACTTGACGAAGCTGATGGCGGTCTGGGGTAAAACATTACGTTGCTGGTGGAAGGGGAGTGGCGAGGACCACTGAGCGAGGATGTCTGGAGGATGATTAAGCGCTCTATGCAAACAGATCGAAATGCGGCCAAATAAGACCACACGAATTCACCGGGTTTCTTTCATCAGCAAAAGTGAAAAAATGTCCTGCGAGAGCGCGCCGTAAGGCAATCGTGACAATGCTCAGACAATACCCGGATTTCACTGTACTGGGGTGCAAACGAGAAGTGGACCAGACCACACCCGAAAACACCATGCAATCCCCAAATATATTGTGAGGATTGCGAGGATTGTGGGGATTGCACAGCAGTGCAATCTACGAAATTCCCGGGCATTAATTCATAAATAAGGCAAAGCCCGCACGCCTTCAGGACATTTTTGCACTTTTGCTGATGTTAATAATACGACTTATAGCCTGTACGAATGCGTTCACCCTCTCCGCCTGCGTGCTGTCACGGCGACGATTTTGTGGGAGGACCTAATGAATATGCGCCGCAGTCTCTCGCACGAGGTGGGATGCTGCAACATATTAAGGACATCCGTGTTCTTCGTGCTGGCATGTACCAAAGCCACCGGCGGTGTCGAGCTCCACTGCAGCTCAAGACGGTCAGGCGGAAGCAATTAGCGTAGCTTGGTAGTAAAGCGGCACACGAATCTCGCGTCTGCAGCCACTAGTACTCCGACATTCAACGTGCAACTCGCCATTATCTGCGGTCGCTGCCCCTAGGTGGCTGGTAAGCTCACTCTACTTACTTATCCGCCGCCCATAGACCGGTTGCACGGCCCGATCATCCACCTCGTGAGACGCCATGAGACGATGTCGGATCGTTTGAAGGGATAGCAATTCTATTCCAATATAGACTACAGCGATACGCGCACCAAGTATTCTTCTACACCATCGCCCGAGAGCTAGTCCTCCTCCGTGGCCGATACAGATGGCTAGAGCGTAAAATCAGCGAATGTCGGATCGAAAGAGGCGGAGGTGACCAGACATTTACCCGGATCGTATGGATACAAACAGCGCATACAAAAGCAATACAACGAGGCCCATGTCCGACCCTCGGATCTGAGCTGACGTCTTAGAGCGTAAGTTGACTCGCGGATGTCGAGGTCAGCATAGTCAGCTTGCGGGGCCGCGTGACGATCACCACTGCGTAGACTAAGGAGCGACACGAAAGCATCGGCTAACGGTATTTATCAGCTGCGCGATGTGAATGCAGATTGTGAGAACACGTACTGAACAATCTGCGTTCATGCAGCAAGGCGCTTGAGATGATACAGGCCCTCCCGCGCGACGGCCAAGGTGTCGTAGACGACGCGTTCCGACGTCGTCTCCGTCCGCGATCGCAGTCTCCAGCGGAGGAAGACGCTGTTTTGCCGGGAACGAATGCTGTCGAGAAGCGTCATGGACCCTGCGGCAGTCAAGCGTTTGGCAGGGTCCGGTTGCGTCATGGCGTCCACGAGAGGTTGGAGGAACTCAAGACCGTGGTATACCTTCGGGTAAAGTAAGCAGACGCAAAATTCGAGACGCGAGGTGGACGGACCTCGATGAACTCCTTCAGGTACAGGGTGCCCAGGGCGAACACGTCGACTTTGAAGGCGTCGTATGGGACGTCAAATGACATCTCCGGGGCCTCTTTACACCGTCCTTCGATACCGACCGTCTCCGGGCGGGCGCCATCGGGAAAACGAATGGAAATGCCAAAGTCGATGAAGAAGTAGCGGACGGGATGTTCGATCCGCGACAAAGGGGTCAGCTCGTAGACAGCGTCTTCAGAGAACGTGTGCCGAACGGGGTGATGACCGTTTGGAAACAACGCCTTGCCGTCCATCATGAGATTTGCAGCAGCGACGTCGCTGTATAGGTATCGATTAACGGGAGGCGCACTGGATAAACAAGTAGAACGACCTCACCGATGAGCGACTCTGTGCTTGTGCATGAATGCTAGACCCTACGGTCACCGGTCGTTAAGGGGTAAGAGCATGCGAGGCGAATCGTGGACGGATATACCTCCAGGGTTTGGTGGACGAAGTCAAGGACCTCCCCCACTGCCTCGAGTTCCGGGTCATTGAACGGCAGGAGGTAAGGCATGACCATAAAGCACTTTCCGGGTTCTTGAGGATCGTCCATGACCTCGAGTAGAGACACGGAATGATTCTGATCGTCCCGAATAGAAGAAAGAAACCGGGCAATCTCTATTTCCTTGGTGTCAAGGCGGGTATGCTTGATTGAGACCCGCTGCGTGCTCTGCACGTCAGTAGCATCTATGACGTTGTAGTGCTGAGATTGTGTTTTAGAGGGATCTCAGAGGGACGAGATGGAGTGAGACTGTGTGCGACTTACGCTAAGCAGGATGGAGTCCTCGCAGTACGTCGGATCGATATTGGTTCCCATCCATGACGGCTTCCAATCCGGTTGATATCGCGGCCTCAGGAGATATCCCCTGTTCTGCAGGAACTGACGTCGAGACTGCCATAAAACCTCGGTGGGCATCAGGGCGTATACGCCTTCCCGAGTGAGCTTTGCTTCGCGTTCCGTAGCTTCGGGACTAAGATAGACATGGCGAGGAAGAGGATTCATAGAGATGGGGGTATAAGAGGCAAGCAGCTAGCCAGCCTGAATATCGAGCTCAGCGTTGAAACTGTGGTTGAACGGCAACATGCATTCGTCGATATGGAAGCGCCCATCACGAGCTCGATACGTAAACGCGCGCAGACAAATCTCGATGACACTGATGCGAGACAGATCCACGCGTCCGCCCTGCGTCCGCCCCCCAATCTGCTAGCTCAGCGCTCACCTCCCACCACGCCTCCAATATGGCACTGGCTCTCCATCGTGTCTCCAGTATGCCTCGGTTCGGATATATATATGCACTGCGTTCTAGAGACATGCCTTCTGACTTCGTGTCTCGTCGCGTCCCCTTCCCCCGCAACCTCCTTCAATCTTTCCTGCCGCCTTACGTTCCCCTCTCTCCTTCTCCTGCCATTCCAGAGCCTCATCATGGCTAGCGGCCTGGACATTTGGGGAGCCGTTGCCGGTGTAATTGGCGTGCTCAGTGTGATCCAGATCGTCTGGTCCATTATCCATGGACGACTCCCAAGTCGGTGCATCCGTCTCTTCGAGCAGACGCTCGCGGATACAGAATCCCTCCTCAACTCGGTCTCGGAGGAGGGATTATTCAACGATGGCGGCTACTACGTGAGTCATGCAAAGACACGCATCTCCAAGTAAGTCCTTGCACTTTCAACTAGCCAGAGTGTACTTATCTCAGCCGATGTTATCAGTGTCTGTAAACGTCTGGATGGCCTTCGTCAAGAGTCCTTCAAGGCCAAAACATACAAAGAGGAGCTCAAACAGTGGTGGGGAGGTCTCTCTCACCGTATCTCGGTCTGTGTCAGGGAATTGAGAGGGCTCAGAGCAGAGATCTCGGTACGCCTCTGCATAGACTTCCTCAAAAGCTGCTTGGTCTGATCTCTTCTCAGGTCACGAGCAGCAAAGCTAGAGAGGCTCTGGCTCGACAGCGCGAGAGCATCGGGAACGAGTCGCCGTCTGCCCCAAGTATGACTCCCATCTTTCATGTCTTACTTCACCTCTCTCACACCTGTCTCCCCAGGTGGCGAATGCGACCACTCCGTAGTCGACCCTCTCAATGGCGAATCCCACATTGGCGGATCGACGGTGTCATCCTTGCTCGAGGCAGATACGCACATATCCAATGCACCAACACAGCTGGTGCAAGACTGTCCCGTTGGTGCTGAGGGGTGCAAGGACGAGTGCGGAGCCGCCTCCTCCTCGCATGATGCCTCTGGCAAGAGCACCGACGTCGAAACCGAACACCATCTTCGTGGTGCATCTCAGAATCCCGTCCGGTCAGATTCCATCGACACCCTTCCCCCATACCGTGGACAAAGCATTCCGCCGTCATGTTCACCATGCACGACCCTACCCTGCGCCTGCTCCTGCACCCCTGCCTGCGTGCCGGAAACTCCTGTAATCCGCTCGACCTTGCTGCTCTCCCGCTGCACCGCCGCAGACTCGGCTCGGGCGATGCGCAAGCTCATCAAGGCGCATCGGACAAACCTCATGGTGCACAACGTGCCGTGGAAGCCCAAGAGCGCACCGCATCTCCGTCATGGCACTTCTGCTGCGGCTTCCGCCATAGCCGTCGACCGCCCATCTAACAACGCACGCCATTGGAAGTTCTTAGATGAGAGGTCCAGGGCTCCACTCCACTCATATGTCGCCGTCCTGTCGCAGGAGGCGATCATCGAACCATCTCGGCACGCTTGCACCGTATCGGCATGAGGCTGGCCTTTTTGTCTCAGGATGTCCCTTCTGCGGCTTCCGACGGCCTCAAGGCTCAGCTTGACGACGTTCAATAAATGCCTGTCCATCCAGTGTCTGGAATCCAACAACAACAACGCTTTCTTATGCGCCACCACTTCTCATGTTTCCCCCTCTTCGCTATCAAGGACACATCGCACATGCCTCTCGCGCATTGCGATCACTGTATTTGTATTTGTAATCTGTGCGAACACCTTGTTACTAGACGAGTAGTTGTGGCCCCGCCCTCCTACCTCATGTGATGCCGTCGGACTTGGATGCAACGCCGATAATGACCTTAACCTTTTCCGTTTGTCAGAAGATTCTACCCGCGCAGAAGTACTCAATAAGTACTTATGCGCGGCCGCAGCTGAGAGCGGTCCTTGAAGTCTCAAAGGGCTCAAGCCTCATGCATCATGGCGGGTACACGTCTTTCTGACGTAAGCCTGCCCATCTGAATCGTTCTACCACCTCCATGCACGCTCACTGTTGCCCTAGGACATCCTTCCAGAGGACGCTTTCTCCAACCGCGCCACCCACCTGGCTGTATTAGCTGCGTCCCACGTAACAGCCGGGAGCTTGCATATCGTTTGACGAGCCTCAACGACCCTCTGCTGCCCGCGACTAATCTTGGGCTCCGCCAGCACCCTCTGATGAGGCGGTGGTGGCGGGTCCCAGCTTGGACTCTTCTGGTATTTGTTCCCCAAGCTTCCGTCCTATCGTCTCCGGCCTCACACCGGAACACGATTATTTGTGCCTTCGACAAATACTGACCAATCGCTCTCTTCCTTGTTGGCCCGTGGGCTGGGCTCTGAGTGCCTCCGCACCTAGGCCTTCTTCGTGTTCGGACCGCGATGCGTGACGGGCATCCTCTTCACGTCAGTACAGGTACTGTACAGCCTCCACGGGCCCGTCCACTCTCTTCGCTGGTGTGCTTGCTTTCCGGGCGACGACCGTGTGGGAGGACCTGATGCACAGGCATCACGCTCTCTCGCATGAGATGACGCAAAATTGAATCGGAAACCGGACTAGGTCAAGCTAAGGTTACAGATCTACACCAGACAACAAAAACCGTCAAAGCGCATGCTGCATGCTGAGTTAGCCAGACCAACGACCAAGCTCAGCAGAAGGTCACCCACATAGCATCGCGCGTGAGATTCATATAACAAGACGTTTGAGGTGGTATAGACCTTCCCGAGCCACGGCGACGGCATCGTAGACCACTCTCTCGGGAGTCGTCTCCGTCCTCGAGCGCAGCCTCCAGCGGAGAAATGGGCTGCTCAGCGTAGAGTGAATTCCAGTGAACATCGCCATCGCTTCTCGTGCGTTGATCCTCGCAACGGGATCCGTCCGTTGCATGGCATCCACGAGAGGCTGGAGGAAGTCGAGGCCATGGTACAGCTGCGGGTCACGTTAATGGGGGGGGGAGGGACGAGGTGGAATGTTGGGTCGTACCTCCAAGAACTCCTTCAGGAAAAGGTTTCCGAGGGCCCAGACATCGGTCTTGAACGCGTCATACGGGACATCGTATGACATCTCTGGGGCCTCCTTGTATCGGCCGATCACACCCGTTACTCGAGGAGGTGCGTCGTTCGGAGAACGAACAGAGATACCGAAGTCGATGTAGAAGTAGCGGACAGGATGGTCGAGTCGGGATAGAGGTGTGGCGTCGTAGATGGCATCTTCGCAGAATCTCCACCGCACGGGATGGTGACCCTTCGGGTACAGGGCTCGTCCGTCCATCATGACGTTTGGAGGTGCTATGTCGCTGGGAGGTCGAAAAGTCAGAGTAGGGAGCTAGAGCTGCTCTGACAAAAAAACGCACCGATGCGCTATGCGATTCTGATGTAGGAATATCAGACCCTATGGTTTGTTTTTCAGATAAGTGGGGCGGACTCTATAATCTGACTAGGACCAACCTCGAGCGATTGGAAAACGAAATCTACAACTTCTCCAACCGCTTCAAAGTCTGGGTGATTGAACTGCTCTAGGTAAGGCATAACCATGAGTGCTTTCTGGGGCTCAAATGGATCTTGCAGGACTTCGACGACTGTGACACAGTGATTGTCCGCAGCATGGATAGAGGATAGGAACTGCGCAATGTTGAGTTCTTGGGTGCCTTTGGGAGTCCGCTTGATGGAAACTCGCTCTCCATCGCGGACGCGAATGGCATCTATGACGCCGAAGGTCTACCAACCAACTTCTCAGTAAGATTCAGAGCCTAGTACGATGAATTCAGACTGTGGCGAAGGACGACTTACGTTTAGCAAGATGGAGTCCTCGCAGTATGTTGGGTTCAAGTTCGTCTGAACCCAGGATGGTGTCCAGCCTGGTTGATAACGACGCCTTAGCTTGTATCCCTTCCTGTCCAGAAATTGCTGCCTTTTCTGCCACTCGACCTCGATTGGTAACAAGTCGTAGACGCCTTCCCGTGTGATCTCTGCTTCGAACTGTACGCCTTTAGGGTCGAGATAAGCATATCGGGGTAAAGTGCCCATGGATGAAAAGGACACCAGTTGTATGTTAAGAGAGCTGCCTTGAACGCCACGCTGCTGCGGACGACGTTGAGTTGCGAACAAGGGGACCGTGCCAGTGGTAGCTGGGAATCGGGTTGAAACGAGTCGTGAATCGCAGTGGGCGGCCTATGATCTTCAGCAGTGATCTTAAATAGTGCCAGAGCACTCCTCTCAGTGCAGACGTTCGACTTTCCGACTGTCCCCGTCAGCATCTAACTTTCGGCTCCTGGCCAACAGATTGACATCGGCCATGCAGCATGTAATTGTTCGCCTCGTCCGATCTGCGCCGTTCATCATTCAAATTCACTGCATTCTCCCGCCCCATGCCTAATCCCCCACTTTATCCGGCGCGTCGTGGCTGTTGTATTTATCAATTCGGGTTGTACACTACAATTGGATGTGTAGCGATGCCGGCGGGCGTTTTTGTACTGCATGTGTTCCACGACAAAAGCATCACTATTTCACTTGGGGATCTGTCCAAGGCGTTGACAATTGGCACCTTGATGCTCTTCGTAGCGATGCGCCTCTCCGATGGCTCCGCGCCATCGTCCAATAGCGGGAGAGTCATGGTATATCTAAGAACTACGGAGGATTCACGGATGACTGGCGTGGCAGATTCTCACCTTTCTCACCTTCCTGGTGTAAGATTGCCAACCCGGGAGGTACTTGCTTGTGTGCGAGTAACGACCCTTCCGGACAACGCTGGGTCCTTGCGTTTCTGGAGCGCGTCGTGGCCCTCCGTAAGCTGGCCAGTGGCCAGCAATCTGCCTCTAGAGTCACCTCACAAGCCTCCGCCGCATTGCTTTACTACTCAAGTCCTCCTGTTGACGTACTTCTCCAAAAGGCCGAAGTCCCACGTCTGTATGGGAAGCATTCTGTCGCTCTGTCTTATGGACCAACGGATCCTAGCTCGACCACGGCTCACACTCGCCCATCAACGGACTTCCCACATCCGACAGTCCAACATCGCTCCCTTCCATGCCCGCCAATCTCTCGCACCAGTCGATGTCTCTTCCAGGGCATCTCCCGGACCCACAGAGCCCGCTCAGGCGCACTCGAAGGTCAAGCCCCTCAAGGCGGTCGATAAGGCCGCGCCCGCCGCGAGCATGGCGAAGAAGAAAAAGAAGGCTGAGCCTCCTGCTGAGCATCGGGAGAGGGAAATGCACCGCCATCAGCTGCACCCGGGCCGCTCAGGCTCCCACCGCTTCCGCCTATGGGCGCGTCGAGCACGGGGGACATGAGCCAGTCGAGGATGAGCGGCGAAGGTCAAGCCGTTCCAGCCTGTCGTCTGGCGATGGCTGAAGCGTACCCCGAGAGTTTGGGGTGATCGTCCGCCATCGCGCGGGTTCTGGGCAACCTATGGACGATGGTGCACCTGGGGCGGGGCCGGCGATCCGCCTGATGGTGCCGATCTTGTATGTAGTGCGTTCCAGACTGGACGGCTGTGTGTTGCGGATGATTCTATCGGACGAATTTTGCTTCCTACGAGACTCCTTGGTGGGCTCAGAGAAGAATGGAAGAACAGTCGGTTGAGACGCCAGGCTCTCAACCGAAGACCTTGTTCGATCTTTCCAGCGCTGTGCAAGATGCAAAAGCGACATGCAAGACGAATGACAGCAGTGTGTGCGTGGGGGGGGGGGAGGGGGAGTTGGTATCGACGCAAGGCTTAGAAATTGAGACTTGTGGTGGTTTGAGGAGTACCAGTGCCACACTTGCAGCGTCAAGACCCGTCCCTAGAACGACACGAGGCACCAAATCGAATCGGAGACCGGGGGAGGTCAAGCTAAGGTTACATATTCTACACCAGACTGAGACAATGGACCAACGAGAGAGCGTGCTGCTCGCTGAGTTAGCTAGACCGAGGGCCAAGTCCGTAGAACGTCACTCACATAGCAGGGAGTAGGGGAGCTTATGAGACAAGACGCTTGAGGTGGTATAGACCTTCCCGAGCCACGGCGACAGTGTCGTAGACCACTCTCTCGGAGGTGGTCTCCGTCCTCGAACGTAGCCTCCAGCGGAGAAGGGGGTTGTTCAGCCTGGATTGTATGCCAGTGAACATCGCTATCGCTTCCCGTGCGTTGACCCTCGCGACAGGATCCGTCCGTTGCATGGCATCCACGAGCGGCTGGAGGAATTCGAGCCCGTGGTACATCTGCGGAGACTATCAGCTTTGGGGGCGCAAAATGGGAAGGGAACTCGATCGTACATCTAGGAACTCCTTCAAGAAAAGGTTACCGAGTGCCCATACGTCGACCTTGAAGGTATCATACGGGACATCATACGACATCTCTGGGGCCTCCTTGTATCGGCCAATGATTCCGGTTGCTCGTGGGGGAACACTTTCCGGGAAACGAATGGATATACCAAAGTCGATGTAGAAGTAGCGGACAGGATGGTCGAGCCGGGACAGAGGCGACACCTCGTAGATCGCGTCTTCAGAGTAATGCCATCGTATGGGGTGGTGACCCTTCGGGTACAAGGCTCGTCCGTCCATCATGACGTTTGCAGGTGCTATGTCGCTTAACGGTAGAAAGGTCAGCACATCGAGTTGGAGGTAGTTCACAAGAAAACGAACCGATGCGCTATGCGATTGCTGTGCAGAAATTCGAGCCCCTGGGCCTCGCTCATCAGACAGGGGAATACAATCTTTAGATACCGGACAGACCTCGAGCATTTGGCAGACAAAATCTACAACCCCTCCAACCGCTTCAAACTCCGGTTCATTGAACGGCTGAAGGTAAGGCATGACCAAGAGTGCCTTCTGGGGTTCGAATGGGTCTTGCAGTACTTCCAGAACGGGGACGCAATGATTGTCCGCAGCATGGATAGACGATAGGAATTGTGCAATGTCGAGTTCGTGGGTGCCTTTGGGAGTTCTCTTGATGGAAACTCGCTCACCATCGCGAGCGCGAATAGCATCTATGACGCCGAAGGTCTGCAAGCCAACTTCTTAGTAAACCTACGACGAGCACCGCGTGAAGGACTTACATAGGGCATGATGGAATCCTCGCAGAATGTCGGATTTAAGTTCGTCTGAACCCAGGATGGTGTCCAGCCTGGTTGATAACGACGCCTTAGTTTGTATCCCTTCTTGTCCAGAAATGGTTGCCGTTTCTGCCAGTCGACCTCGGTTGGTAACAAGTCGTAGACGCCTTCCCGGGTGAGCTCTGCTTCGAACTGTACACCTTCAGGGCTGAGATAAGCATAGCGGGGTAAGGTGCCCATGGATAAAAGGGCCACGAGTTGTATGTTATAAGTACAGCTTTGAACGAGTGCACCGCGGTGGACAACGTTGAACAAGGGGACTCTGGCCCTGGTGGTTGGGAATCGGGTTGGACCTGGACAAGGCGGTGGATCTGAGAGCGCCGAGCGGCCTATCAATCTCAATCACGCGATCTGTACGATCTCATCTTGAACACGCCTCTTGCACGCGTTCCACTTTCCGACCGTCCGCGTCAGCATCCGACTGCCAGCTTCTGGCAAACATGCTGGCATCGGCCATGCAGCGTGTACTTACTCTTCTCGTCTCATCTCCATGCCGCTCACTATTTAAATTCGCTTCACGTCAAGCATGTCCCTCCAATCCCCCCACTCCACACCGCGTCCTCAATCATCTACTATCGTATCCCTCGAACGGCATTTTATCTCTCTCAGCTCATTAGCATGGCTAACGGCTTCGACATCTGGGGCGTCGTCGCTAGCGTTCTCGGCCTCGTGAGTCTGGTCCAGCTCATTGCAGCAATCATTATCAGCCGACTCCCCCAACAATGCCTCCGTGCCTTTGATGTCACTCTCGACGAAACTGACGGCCTATTGCGGTCGGTTGAAGAAGAGGGACTCTTTGACGGTGATGGAGGCCGATACATATCTGAAACTAAAGACAGGATTACGGGGTGAGTCCTATCGATCGTCATGAATGCACAATGATAATTACTGAAGTCAATTCAGTCTAAGCAATAGGGCTAGACGTCTGCGAGGGGAAGCATTCGCAGCACAAACATTGTCCGAAGAAATCAACCAATGGTGGAGGGGCCTGTCAACGGATATTTCCATCTGTTGTACCGATTTGAAAGCTTTAAGGGCCCAGATCTCGGTATGTCTTGCGGCCATTGTCGGCCTCTTCACAGCTCACTTCAATGACAACCTATGCAGAATACCAGTAACGATAGAAGAAAGGCTTTGGCTCAACATGAGAACAATTTCGTGCCAGGCGTTGGTGCACAACCAGGTACGTTTATCTCGCGTCATTTCAAAAGCACATGAACTCATAAACACTTGCCGCAACTGACAGACCCGACTTCTACTGCTGAGCCGACCCGAGATTCCTCGTCGATGACATCTGCGGGTCCCTGCAACGAAGACGACGAGGCCCAGGATCTTCCACTCGCTGACATGACTGAACCTGTATCTGCCATTGTCGACGAGCCAGTACCCATCGTTGCCGCTCCCTCAGAAGGGACGCAGGGTACACCTCGCCGCCTCTCCGAATATACGGACACCCCTCCCTCCTACCGCCGGCAGAGCAGCCTCCCTCCGTATACCTTGTCCAACCCCTTATCGGCCACCATCTTCACACGGTACTCCGTCACCTCCGCCGACACTCGACGGGCGATGCGCAAGCTCGCCAGGGCGCAACGGCGGAACCTGATGGTACACAACGTGCCCTGGAGCTCCCAGGGAGCACCGCATCCCCAGCGTGGTCCCTCTGCTGCAGCTTCTGCGATGGCTGCCGATCGCCCATCGAATGCCGCCCGTCATTGGAAGTTCTTGGAGGCGAGATCCAAGTCCAGGCTCCTCGCATACGTCACCGCATCGTCGCACGAGGCAACCCTCGTCCCATCTCCGCACGTCGCCGGCACTGCAGTCGTCTGAGGCAGATATTAGATACTGCACGGCTTTCGACAACGGTGCGGCAGACACGAAGCAAGGACCTGTATTATAGACTCATCCGCTACGAAGAACGCTCCTCTCCGAGGTGCATCGCCATTCACCTTCTGTACCAACGCCGCCACATCGCTTCTCGCTCGCTCCGTATCGTGACCATTGTATTATTTATCGCATTGGTGTATACACTATCGCGACGGTTTAGTCGAGTGGCGAAACGGCGGCGAATAATTCACTGTGCCTGAGCAACCTCGTGCGTCCCATGACTGATTGTACTTATGATGTTCTGAAAGGGCTAGCGGCTGATTCGACCTCGATAGCGCTCACCTTGAACAGGAAAATCGGAGACGATGCGGAGGACCGGTCGCAACATGCATCCCTGCGGAATACAAGGACGAGGCCGCGTACAGGGTGACGAACTGAACCGCGCATGTCTTCACCCGGCACCCACCTCGCTTTTGTATTAGCACGTAGCATGAAGTGACGAGGAGAGCTACTGAATGGTGCTGTATTCCTGGATGGCAGCTGGGCTCTGGGCCCCACTGGCACTGGCACAGTGGCACTCATCACTGGCCGGCGGCTTTCTCATGCTTTCCATCAGAGCGGTCTACTGAGAATATAAGTCCGATTAGAGCACATGTGCATCAGCTTTGGTCACGTCCTTCGGACTGAGTTGCTCCATATGCTGACAGTGGATTGGCGTCGGTGGGCACAACCTCTACTGTTCCGGATCCCTCAGCCTCCCAATTGTGTCCCGTCGCTAGGTCTCGACCGGTGAGTTTTGTAGACCTTGATTAATCGTTCGCCACGTTAAAGATGGACTCTAGGCAAACATACCAAAAGCCTGCGGATAGATTCGGCGGAGCAAAGGCGATCGTCGCCTAGCCGGAGGCCCGCGAAGTGCTTCACTGAGCGGTTTAAGCCTTTTGTTTCCCGTCTGTTCTCTCATGATCGCTGGCGATGAGGCGCCCCTTGTCCGTGTTTGCCCGTCCGATGGCTCTAAGTCATTATTGGGTGAGCGAGTCGTTTTCCGTCTGCGAACCGTTGTAGAACCATTTGAATGATATTGACATTCCTCTGGCAGATTTACCTCTTCATGGCAGTTCATGGCTCGATGGACTGTGTGCACCGTACTGCCGGTAGCGACGTCGTCGAAGAACGCATGGCCATTGCGTCTCGACTCCCATGATTGTACATACTTTCACATATCATATATCGGCCGGGCCAGCAGCCTGCCTCCAGTTATCGTATTCTCGCCTGAGAAGGGCCTGCCGAATTCGTTGCGCTCGAGTAGCCTCTACACGAGGACAAGGTCCCTTCTCGGTTTGGGAATAATCGCAATTTGTAGGCCCTCTCTTATGACGGGGCAGATCCCAGCGCACCCACGACTGGCGTTCTGTGCGCATGCACAGACTTCTCCCCGTTAACGTTCCGCCCCAGATTCGACCGTGACCGGACGACGTTTTACTCATAGTTGACTCTTCGTCTTCGTTGTGGCACTGTGGGCAGCGGTAGCTCTCTTCTGGATGATCGGTCGTCTGCAGCTTACGTCCAGGAAGGTCTATATACCCCTTGATCGCTCCACTGCAGAAGGCCGATGATTTCTCTCACTTCTCTCCGGAGGGCGAGCTCGTTGATCTGGACGCCGCCATGTACCTTCATACCCGGCTGGCTGCGTCAGTCGCTTCACGCCTTCTGCCTTTCAAAGCGACAGCCTGATGACCGCGCCGCGGTCTCTCGTATGAGATGGCACGCCTCTTTAAGGACGTGCGGTCTACTCGTGCACGTATATCCGTCCTCGCGCGAACACCCTCGTCTTGCTCGCGTGGCTTTGAATGACCCGTTTGTTCTGCAGGCTGTCGGCGACGTTGAGCTCCAGGATGTGCAGATCTGGACGATTGACGGGAAGGCGGTTGCGCAACTTCGTTATGAAGTGTTACTGACGACGCGCTCAGCATCGCGCACACCAAGATCGGGCCTCTGAAATAGATCAACGCAGGATCAACAACCCTGGTCCCGCACCTGCGCGTGGGGACGCGCCGTCCCCAGGTACCCCAGGCCGCTCCCCGCGCCTCTGCTGATCCACTCGTCGAGCATGGGAGGCATGAGTGAGTCGAAGAAGGGACAAGGCGCGGGCACGCTGAGCGAGAAGACGGCGAAGGTTGAACGTTGAACGTTGATGACATTCAGTGCTGAGCTGTTGGTGGCATCATGGCGAGCGCTTGAAGCTCAAAGCTCAGCTCAACAGCTTCGAGCTATCGCCCGCCATCGCGCGTTGTGGGCGGCCATGGACGATGGATCCTGTCCCTCGAACCTCGGAGCGGGATTCATGGTGCAGTGTCGGCGACCGGCCTGATGGTGCCGACCTTGGACTCTGGGGGGTGTTCCGCCGGCCTGAACGCCTCATCGTTCGATGAATGTGTTTATCGCTATCGCATATTCAGGGCTAGGTGTTGCGGACGATGATTTCGGGTGACCCGTGCGTCCGACGAGGCTTCTCAGTTGATGGACGTGCTGAAAGAGAAGAATGGAGGGACTGCTGGTTGAGACGACGTGCCCCAGACCGTAGATCTTGTGCGATGCTGTCATTCGTGTGCAACATGCGAGAACGACGGGCAAGAGGAATGGTATGGTTCTGGGGATGTTCGAGGCAGCGCGAACTGCATTGATGGTACAAATTGGTGAACCGGACGTGGATGCTACATTGGAGTTGCGATTTGTGATTTCAGGAGTGTCGCAGCCACGCTGCGGCATCAAAGGAGTCCGTAGAACGACACGAGGCACCAATCGAATGGGATACCGCACCAGGTCAAGCTAAGATTACAGGTCCTACACCAGAGAACAAAAAGCATCGCTGCAGGCTGATTTAGCGTTACACGCGACCAAGCCCGTAGACGATTACTCACATAGCATAGCAGGGAGTGTGAAGCTCAATTGACAAGACGCCTGAGGTGGTACAGCCCTTCCCGAGCCACGGCGACGGCATCGTAGACCACTCTCTCGGAGGTCGTCTCCTTCCTCGAGCGCAGCCTCCAGCGGAGAAGTGGGCTGTTCAGCGTAGCGCGTATGCCGTTGAATGTCGTCATAGCATCTTGCGCATTGACTCTAGCTGCGGGGTCCGTCCGTTGCATGGCATCCACGAGCGGCTGGAGGAAGTCGAGGCCATGGTACAGCTGTAGGTCATGTCAATTTTGGCCACGGGATAGGGGCATAGTGGTATGTTGGGTCGTACCTCCAAGAACTCCTTCAGGAAAAGGTTTCCGAGGGCCCAGACGTCGACCTTAAAGGCGTCGTACGGGACATCGTATGACATCTCTGGGGCCTCCTTGTATCGGCCGATCACACCCGTGACTCGAGGAGGTGCGTCATCTAGGGAACGAACAGAGATACCGAAGTCGATGTAGAAGTAGCGAACAGGATGGTCGAGCCGGGATAGGGGCGAGAGCTCGTAGATGGCGTCTTCGGAATAATTCCACCGCACGGGATGGTTACCCTCTGGATACAGGGCCCGTCCGTCCATCATGACATTAGTAGGTGCTATGTCGCTTAAATGAACGGTCAGTCAGGATGGCGAGCTGGGCCTGGTTCGCAAGAGGACGCACCGATGTGCTATGCGATTGTGGTGTAGAAATACCAGACCCTACGTTTCGTTCGTTAGATAGACCAGTGAGGCGGACTCTAATCTAACTACGACCGACCTCAAGCGCTTGGAAAACAAAATCTACAACCTCTCCAACGGCTTCAAATTCGGGTTCGTTGAACGGTTGTAAGTAAGGCATGACCACGAGTGCCCTCTGGGGCTGGAATGGATCTTGTAGGACTTCGAGGATTGGGACGCAATGATTGTCCGAGGTATGGATGGATGTGAGGAACTGTGCGATGTCGATTTCTGTAGTGTCTTGACGAGTGCGCTTTATCGAAACGCGCTGGTCTTTGTGAACATGAACGGCGTCGATGACGTTAAAGACCTACAGGTCAGTGTCTCAGTGGGATCCAGAAGCGAACGACGAGAGGGTTTAAACGGTCCACTTACGGTAGGGGAGATTGAATCCTCGCAATATGTCGGATTTAGATTCGTACCAACCCACGAGGGTTTCCAACCAGGTTGATATCGAGGTCTCAACCTGTATCCCATCTTGTCGAGGAACGGTTGCCGCTTTTGCCAGTCTACCTCAGCTGGCAACAAGTCATAGACGCCTTGCCGGGTGAGCTCCGCCCGGGCCTGTTCTTGTTCAGGGCTGAGATAGACTCGGCGGGGCAAAGAGCCCATGAGTGTATAAAATATACTCTGTGGGTTGTGAGGGCTATCGCAGTTCCACAGCAGCTCAGAAAAGGCTCTGGGAAGGAGGTCGGTGGTGGTTGTGGTCGGCAATCGTCAACCTGTTGATCTACTGGCGCCCGTGTTTCGGAGTTGGATCTCCGATCTCGAACATGCCGCATCCGCGCCCGACTTTCTTCCGCTCCTCGAGAGCGGATTTGCACTGGTCGTGCAGCGTGTCGTTGTCCTGCGTCTCGGCCTGTTTTTCTCATTAAAATGCCTCTCACATCGCACATGCCCCCTCGAAATCCCCCGCTCCCCTGCACACTCCACATCACACAACCCGGATCGAGTCCCCCGTCTCAGGTCGAGCATACACCATCACACCCAGATGGCTAGCGCTTTCGACATCTGGGGAGTAGTCGCGAGTGTTATAGGCCTTTTGAGCCTATTCCAGTTCATAGCTGCTGTGGGGAAGAGTCGACTTCCTCGTGAATTTCTCCGCACATTCAACCTCACGCTTGAGGAAACCGAAGGCTTGCTGCGCTCCGTCGAAGAGGAGGGGCTTTTCGCCGATGACGGAGGGCAGTACTTGGTAAGCGCAAAGATGAAACTCGCACAGTAAGTCATCTACCCTGTCGCCCCACCCCGGCAAGTACACTGACGTCCTATTAGGATCTGCCAGGACGCTAGATGCTTACAAGGGGACGCGTTCACGGCGCAGACGTTGAAAGAAGAAGTTGTACAATGGTGGCGCGGGCTTTCAAAGGAAATATCGATGTGCTGTGCCGGCCTGAAAGCCCTCAGAGCTCAAATCTCCGTATGTCCCTCCTCGATGTTCCCTTATGTGTGCGCTCAGTCGGCTCTGTGAACAGACCACCAGCAACGAGCGACGAAGGGCTTTAGCACAGCGTCGTACAACTTCTACTGCCAGTAATGTCGATGTGCCGCTGTCTGGTACGCTGTACGAAAAAGGGCCGTCCCTGCCACAGCCCGTGCTCACGGCTTCGCTTCTTGCCAGTCTCCTCCAACCGTGTGACCGTACCAGACGTTTCATCGGGACTGAATGAGGTCACCGTCGAAGACGATTGCAAGGCCGAACATGGCCCATTCGAAGAAGCGAAAGAGATCATACCCGCCAGTAACGGCGAGGATCGGTCCCCCACCGCCCTTCCCCCAACAGGGACCCACGACCCGTCTCATCCCCTTCCAGATTCTGCAGGCACGCTCCCCTCCTACCGCCGACAGAACAGCCTCCCGCCGTATTCCTCAGCCCCTCCTTTATCGACAACCATCTTCACGCGGTGCACCATAACTTCGGCCGACGACGCACGGACGACGCGGAAGCTCGTCAGGGCATACCGGCGTAGCCTCATGGTGCACAACGTGCCCTGGAACCTCCATGGAGCACAGCATCGCCTTCGTGGCCCCTCTGCCGCGGGTTCTGCGATGGCTTTCGTTCGTCCATCGAATGCGCCACGTCATTGGAAGCTCTTGGAGGCGAAGTCGACATCCAGACTCCGCCCATACGTGACGGTGCTGTCGCACGAGGCGTCTCTGCCCGTCGATGGCACTGTAGAGGTGCCGGTCTGAGGCACCTAGGTCCTGAAGTAAGTAAGTACTTTCCAACGATGGTGGCATTGGTGCCGCTCCTCCGCCACCGCCGACATGAAGCGCTCTCCCACGTTGGAGCTCATCGATGCGCTCATATCGCTTTTCTCTCCCTATCGTGACCGCTGTACAGTATTTGTATTTGTCGACTCGGTGTACTTATACAGTCTCGCAGCTCTGATGAGCAGCGAAATGTTGACGAACATTTCCCTGCACCGCAGACCCTTGTGCGTCTTGTGGTGCTGAAGCTCAAGAGGTCGAGCAGCGAGGATCGATGTGTCGTTCAGTGGGAGGTCCCGAATGCTGATGTTATTCTGGTAGCGATTAGCTAGAACAAGACCATCAGGGACGAAGGAGCGGGTTCAACATGCACATATGTAAGCATCCCTCAGCGAACCGTGAACGCGCGGCCAAGGCGATGCTTCATCCCTTCAACGGCATGCGTGTTTACCCGCGAACTCGTAATGCATCAACGATGTTAATGGCGGGCTGGACCTCTTCCTTCACAGTGCCCTCTTGGTGCCCTCTTGGTGCCCGCCACGCTGACAGGTAGCTTACTATCAAGCCAGACCGCACGCGTCATCTACGGACGTCTGGACTCCGACCCATACTAGAACGCATCGGGATTGGATTGGTCGCACCTCTCAGACTCTTATCCTCCGCTGGCGTACCTGTCTGTCCTGGTGGCAACCTTTTGACACTCCTGATCCTGCCACGGTCTCGTACTCACACGACAGGGTACGTGATGGCTCTCTTCACCGCTCCCAACAACATATCAACAGTCAATAACTTTGAAAGGGGCCCGGGTCGCTGCGTAAGTAGTTGGAGTGGAACACCAAATCTCCTCGATGTGTCCTGTCTTTGTTGGAACGTAATTCACACATCCAGTGGCTCCGCGCTATTCTTTATATGGTGAGTGAATCAATCTGTACATGAATGGTAAATCAGGTGAAGAACATCTCCGTCCCAGGTTCGCGTCTTTCTGGCGTGACAGTTCCAAGCCGGACCGTACCCGCACGCACACGCCAGCTCGCGCTCTCGTAATGACGCCATCAGACAACGCTGGGCCTTCATGCGCGGCTGGCTGTGTAAATCACCTCACACCGTCATCCCTTCATGACCGACTGAGTCTCCGACTCATCCTGTTCTCGTAGATAGTAAACTCCATGGGCCGCGACCCACGCGCTCTGGACGTCAAAGAAGTATGCATGCATTATGCACCATCGAAAGGTGAAAGAACCTAGACGACTGGGGGAACCCGCCCTCCCTGCGGCCACAACGACGTCTCTGTATCGTATCTCGTTCTGCGTCGATCTATGTGGATGTGTTATAATGCGATCCTGCCAGACTTCGCGGTGCAACTTGCAGGCGTGGCTGTGCCGCGCGGGGCGGGGGCCGGGCCTCGCGGGCCGGGACGGGAAGGGGTCGGTCTTCGACGAGTCTTCATGATGATTCGTTCATGGCGGGAATGGATAGAGTGACATGGATGGGGGAATAAATGTCCGAGAGAAAGGGCACGTTGCTGCGAGAGAGGTGGATGGAGGGGTCGTAAGGCGTATCCACAGGCACAGTGAATTCATCGAGGCGCACAGAGCGACCGTGATGACCTAGAGCTTCTCGGGCTGACATAGCATGCAGACGATACATATGCCGCATAGATGGACACTCCAACAGATTGTCAATCGAAGTTGAAGAAATAATACAACAGACGTGACCCCTACACAACGACTGCGACGAGCGCGATAAGCGCAGTAGATGGCTGTACAATGAAGCAGCAGTCAGCATGACGAGCAACAAACTCTTGTTCATCAGGAGACGACACCCATACCTACAACATACGATAATACAAGCGAAAACAGCACGGAAGTCCCAGGACATCATTTAGCGGTACAAGCAGGTAACGATAGCGAAGAAAGATGGGCGTGTGGACCTACAGCACATCAAAATAAGACGGGGTCCCACGGATGCAAGACACGGAGAGCGTATTGAAAGCATACAACTGTGACTGCGTCAGCGAGACAGTCGGGAGAGGCTTGAGCGACAGTCGACTTACACAGCATAGCGATATCAGGCAACAAGGCGTTTGAGGTGGTACAGGCCCTCTCGCGCTACCGCAACGGTATCGTAAACGACCCGCTCGGAGGTCGTCTCCGTCCTCGAACGCAGTCGCCAGCGGAGGGAGGTGCTCGTCAGCTTCCCCCGTATGGTCTCGAGCATCGCCGCCGCGTCCTCGGCGCCCAAGCGGCGTTCCGGGTCCGGTTCCCGCATCGCGTTCACGAGAGGCTGGAGGAAGTCGAGGCCGTAGTACATCTGCGATTCGAGTCGTGAGCGAGTCGCCAACCATGACATCCCAAGACGTTCTGCTCACCTCCAGGAATTCCTTGAGATATAGGGTTCCGAGGGCGAAGACGTCGACCTTGAAGGAGTCGTACGGGACGGAGAAGGACATCTCTGGGGCCTCCTTGCACCGGCCTTCGATGCCTAGGGCACGGGGAGGGGACGACTCGGGAAAGCGGATCGAGATGCCAAAGTCGATGTAGAAATAGCGGACGGGGTGCTCGAGGCGCGATAGCGGGCTGATCTGGTATACTGCGTCCGGGGTGAAGTTATGTCGTACGGGGTGATGACCAAGGGGGAAGAGAGGTTGGCCGTCCATCATAACGTTCGGCGGCGCTATGTCGCTGGGCGTGTGCGGTGTTTGAGGACG